>JARHVA010000916.1:3852500-3980000 GCA_037957365.1 Torreya grandis | reverse complement strand
GTTTAAAAAAAAATGAATTTGAAAGTTTATATATATACAAAGTGAATTAAATGGTGATGTTAACTTGATGCTAATAAAATCTTCATTAGCTCCAAATTTTTGTTGACCTTGAATTTCCATTGAAACAAGAAAATAAAAAAATTGAAATGCATGGTGACACTAGTTTGACGTAACCAATGACACTAATCACAAAATGAATGAAGGATTTAACATAGGATTTGAGGATTTGATTTATATATGGTCGTTCTTACCTGGAACTAATTTTGAGATGTGAAGAACTTATATAAGTGCACACCCACATGTTCTAACCATACCAAGTTCATCATATCCATTTTTTTTTGGATTTTATCAAGCTATAATTTTAAGTAATTATCAATGCATGTGTTGTTTTCATATGAATCACAAGACACCCAAATTATATTATGAGATGCTAAAGACTCACATTGAGGCTGCCACTAATCCATTTATGAAAATTAGGTGTATTAGGTTTTTTTTCCTTTTATCAATTTTGATAGATATTTGATTGCTTAGACACTTATCCACATGACTATGTTCTTCATATATTTTTAAGGACACATGTTTATATACATACTAAGATATAAGAGTATGGATGTCAATATATTTGCATCTCTTCATAGTATAAATCAATCAATCTCTCTCTCCTTTTAACTTTTAGTGTACTATTATTCTTATATTTTCTTCAAGACCTTTTATAAGTTTTATGGTTATCAAAATAGATTATCTATGTGTATTAATTTTTAAATATGATATGTATGTGCACACACACACACACACATTAAGTGTGATATTATGTAAACACCTAATTTTGGTTTGAGGTTCATTTTTAGTTGTAGAATTGTATTTTTAGGGTACTTGTGTGTTTTTCAATTATTGGTTCATATTAGGTTCTCATTGGTGTGTTTTTCATTATGTTAAGGAAACAAATGATAATGAATGATTTAGCAAGAGAAATTCTAATTTCCATAAATCTATTTTGAAAATTTAAGAGTAGAATTCAATCATTTAGAACATAATTCAAGTAATATTTTAAACATTTATTTCCTTTGTGACATATTTATTCTCACACAAAAAGTCATATAGGAAAAGGCCTTGCATTCATAGATTTCTTGTTGATTTTCATCAAGTGTTGTGATGAGTTTTTAAGGTTATGGATAAATGGAATTGGTTTCTCAGATATTTGCATGGAATTTTGGAAAAGCGAGTGAAGGTTTCAAAGCCTTGTATTCAAATTTTGTATAATTTCACTTGGAAAAAATCATACCTAATCCTCCATAAATGTTTTATCTCTTCTAAAAGATTTCATTAGAAAATATATTCTTTGGTCATCCTGAGTTTTCTAAAAATTATGTTTGCCTCTTTGTTTGTACTAGTTTTCCATTATTTATTTCTAACAATTATCTCCAAATTTGTGACAAACCAAATATTATAAACCTCAATTTATCATTTATTATTGATTTTAAAATATTCATTATTATAAATTAAACATGATTTTATATTTTATTTGATTAAATTGGATTAAGAAAAATTTATAAATAGTATAAGTAAAAGTATTGCATTTTTCTGTAAATAAATTTCCCATAATAGAACTACAACAAATGTTGTCTAACTAATCTTATTACTCAAATGCATATTAAAAAACATCATCTTCATAGTAATAAAATTACACACAATACTTAATAGTGAAAATAACAAAGAAACACCTAAGTAATTATTTGTGTGTGTGTGTGTGTGTGTGTGTGTGTGTGTGTGTGTGTGTGTGTGTGTGTACACACACACACACACACAAATAATTACTTAGGTGTTTCTTTGTTATTTTCACTATTAAGTATTGTGTGTACTTTTATTACTATACACACACACATGAATTATTTTCATTACATTTCAACAATTAGATATTATATTATTGGGTTATTATGAAACCACCCAATCATTTAGATAAATACTTATGTAGATATGTATTAATTATTCCATTGAAATAAATTATTGAAATTAGGAATATAATGTGGCAAAATGTAAAGAAAATACTCCAACTTATTAAAAATATAATTTTTGATGGGGCCAAGAGTGCATAAATTCCAAAACACAAAATAAATTATAGAAAATAAAATTGAGCAACAGTTCTTTTTTTAGTCCTTTATTCATTATTTTTCTAAAATAATACAATCTTTTAATAATACATAACTCAAAGATAGAGTTTTCATGCACAACTAAAATCTTATTAAAAGAAAAAATTATCCTAGAGTTAACTTATTTTTTTAAACTCCTAATTCTTTTTTTAATCTTTCATTATTCATTATTCTTATAAAATAATAAAATATTTTAATAATATATAACTCAAAGATATAGTTTTCATGCACAACTAAAATCTTATTAAAATAAAAGACAATCCTAGGGTTAACTTAATTTTTTTTAGCTCCTACTAAAAAATTCAATCCTAGAGTTAACTGAACTTATTATTTTTGGTAGTTTTAAACTTATTATTTTAGTAGTTTTTGAAACTTACCACTTTAAATAGTTTTCAAAATTTACTATTTTACTTACTTTTTAAAACTTTATATTTTTAACAGTTTTCAAACCCTATTATTTTTAGTAACTAATAATTTTTAACAATTTATTATTTTTGGAAAATAAATATTTTTAGTAACATTTTTAAAAAAAAAATTTACATATAAAATCTAATGACATTATAGAGCTCCTCAATCATTTTTAAAATAATATAATTATTTATACATTTTTCAAATATCAATAACTCATTAAGCAAGTGAGATTAAAGTAAGGATATCAATTCAGTCACCTCAATAGCCAGGTGGACAACAAGTTTAAAAGCATATAGCAAGTCATGGTTACAAGGATGTATATTGTTAATTACAATTCCATAGAAGATAGTTGAAATCTAAATGCTCTAACAAAGTAGGTTTGTCATTGAAAATCTAAATGCTCTAATAAGTATTCTCAACCAACTTGAGAAAAATGGTGTTTTCAAATCTCTCTACCTCACCAAGTCATGATTCAATGTTTTTTAATCTCTCTTGCTCACTAGATGTATGTTTTATTGATGAAGAATTTGTTAAGTATCCATAATGGGGTTTTTGCCAACCTATTGCCACACTATCGATTTGTGGCAGATTTATGCAAGATATAAATTTATTGATAATCTATTACTGATTTTGATTGGTAATTTACCTTCTAGACAATAGGGTGTATTCTTATTTTTAAATGTCTGCTGTCACTATATTTTCATCTTTAAATGCAGGGATAATAGTGTGAGTGGGAGTGATCATGGCAAAAAAACAAGCGAGGAATTTCATTCCAAAGTTTTTTCATGAGATACTAGTTTTAACCTAGACAGTCCCTTACCTAGTGTTGTTCTTGAGTTGTGTGAGTTTGATAAAGCTTGTAATGTTTTGGAGAATTAAACTTTAATTACTTATTTTATGGGAAGAGTCCCCCTTGAGATCCTCTTGAAACAATGGGTTCATAACCAATGGCAAGGCCATGGTGTGAAATTAAGAGCCCAAAACCTTACAAAGGGATTCTTCTCATTTTGTTTCACCAAACCAAACCATTGTAAATACATTATTAATCATGGTCCTTAGTTCATATGTAATGTGATAGTAGTGTTTTCTCACTAGACTCGAGACTTTCAAGTTTTGGAGTAAGCAAAACTAAGAATTTTAGTCTAGGTCAAATTTCTTGGCTTGCCTCTCCCCCTCTAGGGTTTTATTTAACAACTCATAAAACCCATAGGGTGCTTTATATGCTTTAAACAAGCAATTTTTTTCATGGCCCATCCCTAATAAATGGTTTGTGTGGAAGTAAATCTAGCCTATGATATCAAAGAGTCTAAACATTCAAATAGAAATAATTAATTTACTTAGTGGGTGCTTTACATGAAATTACTAAACACCTAATTTATGTGTCAATCCTCAAATCATATGATCTAGGAGTGTAACTTAATGGTGGATACTCCTCCTGCTCCTCTAGAAAAGGGTGGACTTGAATCCAAAACCTAGAATGAAAATGTTGATGGTTGAACCACTATCACTAATAAAAAATAATTTAGAAATAGGTAGTGGTAAACCTCAAACTTATTCTTATCCCCTAGTCATGGCTCCCAGAACCTTGACCCTTATTGTGAAATATACTATTTCTATGCCTACCAAGGATTCACCTCCACTTATGTGCACATCGCAAGTGGTGGTTACTTTTATTGATACTCCACCTTCGGCTCCAAAAGCCAAATTATCATAACCCCCTCATGGGGTGACCTCATCAAAAGAAGATAAAAATAAAATTAATTTAGACCGTAAAGAGGTCCTTTAATTCTATAAAAGTCTCTCTCCTTCTCATGATGAGGAATACATGGCACATAAGTGACAACCTTTTCAAATTGGTGATTTTATGAAGCAAAAACCTTTTTTCAATTGGTTTACTACACTTGAAGATCTCAAAAATGGAAATGAAATGAACCTCAATGTTTCTTGATGTTAGTCTATTCATGGAATGCTTGGGCCCTTATGGACCCACCATGTATGTGGTTGGGAACAATTATCATTTTCTTAGTAATATGAAAATTCTTTGATACAAGAAGTCAAGATCTCTATCTTTTTTCTATAGAATGAAACATTAATTTTTTGGCCTAGGGCCCTTTATCAGAATACCATGCATGACTCTAGTCATGGTGGGGTCATTATTTTCTTATCTCCAGATCTTTTTCAACACATTATTTCTTGGGGATATAATCGTACTCATTGTGTTGTTTTGACTATATTTGATTTTGATAATCACATCATTGGGTTGGTGAATTTTTATGCCTTTAATGATGTTGTGGAACTACCCTTGCTTTGGAGATGATTGGTAGACTCTCTTCTATATTCTCACTAGACCTCTATGGGGATTTTATCATGGTAAAATCTCCTAAGGGCAAAGATGGTTGTCTTTCTATGTGTTGGTGTGCTAGTGAATGGGAACCATGGCTTTAAATGAGTAAAAAACTTGAGGTGTTTGATCCAAACCACCATTGAAAGAAGGCTTTAGATTTTCCCTGGCTTACTTGGTCTAATTTTTGACAAGGAGAGAATTGAATTATGTAATTTTTAGATCTTCATCTATTGTCTAAATAAGATCTCTTATTTTTTTATCCTATTTAAGATATGTAAATTTTTGTTCTCCTTGACACCTTATTATTATATTACCATCATATATACTTCAATATTGAGTGGTCTAACCCACAATTAAGGCCCACTGAAACTCAGTTTTATCTCAATACTACTCACATTAAGCATGAGACAACTATCAAGCACATTGTCAGAATTTAGAATTTGGTTCCTAGGTCCAATGATTACTCTAGCTAGATATAGTGGTGGATGGATGCTCTTATTCACACTACCACCTTTATTCATGATTATGGTAAGCAAGCCTCTCACTTTCACCAACATATTCATAATGATATAAATTGTGAATACCTCTAGGTATCACTAGAGCTTGAAGCCTCTCCTTTTAATGGACTTTTACAAACCCAAGTAGTTTTTTGGCATCAAAATATATAATTTTAAGAGTCATATAGATCTTTAGGTTACCAAATTTAATCTTGGATGCATTAACTAAAAATTGGGGACAAGGTCACTAAGGATTTTTTTGCTCTTCTGCATTCTAGAAAGGGTTGTTGATATAATCAAAGCTATCAAAGAGGGATCTGTTAGATTTACCAAACTCCTTAATATTATATAATATTTTTTTCATAATTATCATGGTGTTTTTTATCCCAATCCAATTCTATTGAGCATGAAAATACTCTTGCATAGTGCCTTCAATCTATCCATTGTAAAGTTTTTGATACTCATTAGGTTGCCTATGTTGGGCCTCTAACCCTAAATGATCTTAAATAAATGGTACTAATAAAGGACTGGGCATTGATGGTTTCCCTTATGATTTCTACTATATGTTATGGGATACCTTGGGTCCAGATATTTACAAGGTTTATTCTAAAGTGGCATTGAAGAATTCTCTGGGACTTCTTATAAATCAAGGTAATATCAAGTTTATCCCCAAGGCTGGTGATTTTGAGGATATTACGAATTGGAGACCTATTACTTTTCTAAATATATATTATAAGATAATTGTTAGGGATCTAGCTCTTAGACTTAAGCATCTCCTTATTTTAATAGTTAGAAGTGAGAAATCATGATTTATCCAACATAGATATATCCTTGACAATGTCATTGTTAACTGGGAAGACAAGGAATGGGCTCATGTTTCCAGTCAAAAGTCCATGTTTGTTAATATTTATTTCGATAAGTCCTATGACCATATTGAGTGACATTTTATTTTAGCCATGTTCCAAACTATTGGTTTTGGTCCCAGATTTATTCAGGTGGTTGATATGATTTTTCAATATGTTGGGGTGTGTATTAATAGTAATGGATCCTAGTCCTCTTGGTTTGAGTTTCATATATCTATTAGGCAAGGGTGTCCTTTAAATCCTTCACTTTATGTGTTATAATTTTAAGGTTTTAACTATCTTCTAGATAATTATGCTTTGAGAGGCTTGGTGAAAGGAATCTCTCTCCATAATTTTGACTACCAATTACTAAATGGTCACTTTGTTGATGACTCTTTTCTCACTCTCTAGGAAGAGGAATGGTTAAGAATTCTATAGATTATCTTCATATTTTTTTTGGCCTCTAGATCCTCCATTCAATGGAAAAAAATGCAGTGTTATCACTAATATCTCTCTCCCAAACTCCTTGGCTGGAGGGATATCAATGGTGGTGGCTTCTTCTAGGTGTTTAGTTTAATTTCCTTGGCATTCCTTTGATTTTTTGGCTTCTCTTTCTAAACTATGGTCCTATGTGGTTCAAAGGGTTGAGAAAAAAATTCTTTTTGGATCACAAAACCCTTGTCCTTGGTAGGTAAATTTTATATTTGCTCTAAGGTGTTGGTAGTTATGCATGTTTATTATTATTCCTATTGGGATCCTTATAATGCTACCTATGGTAGACTATAAAAAATTCTAAGAGATTTACTCTGGGTTAATTATGAATGGTATAAAGGCTTTAAAAGAGTTTCCTTTGACATTTATTTTCTGTGTAAAGAAACAGGGGGTCTGGATCTCCTAGATTTCAAGCTTCAAGGTCTTTCTCTCAACATTTAATGGATTATCTAAGGATTGAAAGGTGATGAATCCAAGAAAATATTACTTCATCACTATATATCTTAGGGGTTTCCTTATGGCATATGTGCACGGTAAGGCCTTGGGCTACATACTCTTCTAATTATCCCTATTCATGTTAAAATTAATGGTATTTTTATCATTCAAAGTATTTGTAAAGCTTGGGATAAACTCAAACCCCATCTCAATTGGCTAGGGTAGGGTTTCAAGAATGGTTTTTCTCATAATTCCAATTCCCTTTGGTGGTATTTTTGTTTAAATTTTCATAATGTTCCCTTTGCTTTGGTCCCTTAGATCAAAGGCTTAAGGTTATTCAAAAAAGGTGTGAAAAACATTGGGGATTTTTTATGTAAAGTGATTCATTCTTAGCTTCCTTGACAACAAGTTTAAAATAAATTTAAATTAAATAATGTAGATGTTGAGTCTATCACATAGATTCAAAGCTCCATACCTGATTAGTATCTTCAGAAAATGGATTTAACTCCCTTATTCCCTAGTGGAAGGATTAGCATTGGCCTATGACCACTCTTTTTACTCATTATTCTCCTCATCTAGGGTATAATCTTATAGCTTCCCAACATATTCAAGATGATACTCTCAATCATTGATGGAACATTCAGTCCAACCATGTGGTCTCATCCAAAAGGTTTAACACTATGTGGGTTACTATCATTGAGCCTACAAATGCTCATTTAATTTTGTGTATTCTCTACTAGGATTTATCTATGGGTGACCAAATTATGAACATGGGGGATTCAAATCTCATTTACACAAAATTTCATCAACTTGAAATAATTAAGCATCTTTTTTTGTTTTACGTCCAACTCAGACTATGTGGCAATGGATTCGTACCCTCTTTCAGTCATTTAGTCTTGAGTTATTTACATTGAATATGGATATATTAGGGTAGTCTACCCTTCTTCTTGCAAGATACAATAGATTTTGTTATATTTTTCATGTTGAAATTCTTTATCAAATCTAGAAAGCTAGAAATTATGCTTGTTTTAATCATGGGGAAATAAAATATAGTTTCTTTGTTATTAACAAAGTGACTATCATTTATAATGTTACTCTTGAGATTCAAATTCAAACTGACAAAGTTCATATAGAGCATAACCACCTCCAACATTTTTTTGATCACTAAGATAATCCCTCGTGTGTAGTTAGCTGAGAGCCTTTAGAGATTCCACATCTCCAATAGCCGCTTTGTGGGTGAGGGTGTAATATGGATTGGTAAAATTTTATAAATAGGCACAAGAGCCTCTCTCCTTGTTGTTCACCTCCTTTATAGTTATCTTCATGGTGTGATTAGCCTCATGGATCTACTAGAGGTAGAGGTGATGGAAGGGACAGGGGACCTCCCCCTCAGGACAAATATCCATAGCTAACTCTTGTTATTTCACCTAATAAACATAATGAAGAAAATAATAATATTTAGTAAAATGATGGGCCGGATCCTTCAGCTATGGATGAAGAACCCTACTGAAGGGGGATGAGGTGATAAGCTATAAGATCTACCTCTTCCACCCCTTCCTCTAACCTCTAGGTTCGCTGCTAAAGCATAATTGTTCTCTTTATTTCCCTATGCTTTTATGCGCATATTTTTTATTGTTACACACTTTTGATAATTTGATGTGATATTTTTTTGGAGGGTCATTATTGAATCTTTGTTGTATTTAATCTTTTTGAAGCATTTCTTACCTCAATTTGATTGTGTTTCTAGGGTTATTTTTTCCACCCATTTTTTGTATGACTAGCATTGTACCATTACTTATTTATATTAATATAAATATGTTCTTCAGTAAAAAAAATTTCCATAACACATTTCGATTATATTATTGATTTTTTATTTCTCGAATTATATTTTTATCTAAATTTACAAAGCAATAAAGATGTCATGAAAGCAAAAAATGTAAAATGGAATCCCAAAATTGAAGATAATGAGAATTTGAAAAAAAAAAACAAAAAAAAAAACAAACATTTCGTACCTTACATATAGGTTAGTGTAGATAAATAAATTAGAATTTTTAATAAGGAGCGTATACAAACTTGTTTCAAATTATTCAAAACTTTAGGAAATAGTCTTAGAAATGTCAAAGACCACCATGAAATTATGTTCATAAATGATCTCATGTTCCTACAAAACTAAATTATTAACAAAACTAAAGGATCTTGAGTTGACTAACACTAACACATAAATCAAATTAGTTGAAAAAGATAAAGTATTAACAAAACTACCTACCCATTCCTAAGGATACTAAAATGTTCTAAAAGAAGGTTCAATGCTGATGATAGTTCTTAAACCTGTATATAAAAATATTTTCTTTTTTACCAACCACCACCACCATCATCACCACCACAACCACCACCACCACCACCACCATCATCATCATCACCATCACCATCTTCTCTAAGAGATTTATATTTCTTTGTGTCAGTTTTATAGAATATATATCCTTTAGTTGCATCAGAATAGCCCATAAAGATACAATGTTGAGATTTTGCATCTAACTTCTTCCATTTATGAATTAGATTATGAACATATGTAGAATAACCAAATACACAAAGATGATCCATTGAAGGCTTGCAACCACTCCAAGCTTCCTTTGGAGTGATGTTGTGAACTGCTTTTGTGGCCTTCAATTCTTGAGGTATACTATTGTTGCCACTACTTCTCCCCAATAATAATGTGGAAGATTTTTTGACTGTAAAATACTTCGTATCATTTCCATAATGGTACGGTTCTTTATTTTTACAATACCATTTTTTTGGGGGGTATAGGCTACCATAATTTGTCTCTTGATGCCATTTTTGTTACAAAAATAAAAAAACTCTTTAGAAGTGAATTATCCTCCTCTATCTATTATGAGTATTTTGAGATAATACCCACTTTGTTTTAAAGCCATAACTTTAAAGTGTTTGAAGCATTCAAAAGCTTGAGATTTTAGCTTAATAAAATAAATCCATGTGTGGTGAGAAAAATCATCAATGAATGTGAAAAAAGAATGATGATTACCCAAAGATTCTTCTTGCATAGTACCACATATGTCAACATGCACAAGCTCCAGAGGAGATTTTTCCCTCCAAGATTTGTTCAATGAAAAACTATCTCGGTGTTGCTTGATAAATGCACACCCTGAACAAACTTCTTTTGCCTGAATTCTTAGAAGTTCTCTCACCATATGCTTCTTGTGAAGTAAGTTTAATCCTTGAAAATTTAGATGACCATAACATTGATGCCATTACCATGAATCATCTGTGGTTGTTTTGAAATCATGCACAGTAGTAGAATGCAATGTGAGAGGAAATAACCTATTCTCTATCATAAAAACCTTTGGTACAAGATGATAATTAGTTGATTTATCAGATTTTTTACATCATTTGTCTTCAAACACGATTTTATAATTTTTTTCTATAAGTTTCCCAATACTTAAAATATTAAGTTATAATTTCGGCACATGCAACATATCATGAATATAAGTACCTTTTCCCATCACATCAACCTCTTTATCATCACCAAATTTTACTTAGCTTTTTATAGATGCATCTAATTTAATAAAGACATCAGATTTACCTATCATATGATTAGAGCAACCACTATCCTTGAACCATAATTCTTTTTTATTTTCTTTCACCAAATTGAATGTGAAAAAAGTGGAGTGCTTGGGATCTTTAGAGAACTCTTCATTATAGTTGGCTCTTGACTCTTTCAAGTTATATTTCTTAATTCTATACTCAGATTCATAATGTCCATAACGATCACAATATTTTCACCATATGCTTCTCCTATCCACAAAACTTTTGCATCTTCCTCTTCCTCTATTATAGCTCACCTTGAGACTTATTTTTTTTTGAAAAAGGAGTTATTGATTTGTCTTCAACATTCATTGTAGACTAAAAAGATTGTATTAAAGTCTTGATATAACATTGCATACACTCCTCATGAGATTGTAAAGAACCAACTAACTCTACCACTTTAAAGGTGGTGAGATTTTTGCTTCCATCAATGGCTATCATCACTAGATCAAATTTAAGAAGAAGAGATCACAATATCTTCTCTACAATTTTTTATTCTGTAATTGCTTCCCCTTGTGTTCTAAGCTAATTCACAACATCTTGAGTCCTAGTAATAAAATATTGAATAGACTCAACTTCTTTCATCCTTAAATTCTCAAAATCTATTCTTAAGGTTTGAAGTTTTACCAATCTAACTTTGATATAACATTGGCATGTAGTTTATAGGGCCTCCCATGCATCCTTTGACTTTTTCATACTAGCTATACAGGGAAAAATTATAATATCCAATGCGGATTGGATAGCAAATAGTGCTCAATTATCTTTCTTTCTGTCTTCTTTCAATTGAGTTCGTTGATTTGCTATCAAAGCATTTAGACCATTCTAATCTATAGGTTCTATGTGTCCCACGTCCACTAATTCACAGAGATTTTGGAATAACAATAGGGGATTTATCTTTATACTCCAATATTCATAGTTATCTCCAGTAAAAAAATAGAAGCTGGAATGAAAAGTTGTTACTATTTGTCATTCTGGAGATAACTGATAGGCTATTATTGTCTACAAAAAAATTATTTCTATAACCTGGCTTTGATAACAATTGAAAGCAAAAAATACATAACACTAACACTATACTAAACTATTAAAAAATAATACAGAGTATTTGAAAAAATAGCTACTCAGTAAAACTAAACTCAGAAGAAATTAAGATTCCAAGAATCAAGATACAGAAAAAATAAGATCCAAAGAAAGACTTTTCTTCAATAATTTTTCCATATGATAAAGCATTGCAAATCATCTTCATTAATAGGAAATGAGTGTTGAGCTTAAAAATATATTAAAACTAAATAATTAAAAATATTGTACTCATAGTATCTCATGCAGCCAAGTGCATGGAGAAATAAATAACCAATTAAAAATAAACTAACTTAATGGCAGTCTAAAAATAAAACAAAGCATGAATATATCATGCAATTAACATCATGCATTGATCATGAAAATAACAATATAAAATTAAATTAATTTTTTTTGTTGATTATGCACCGATGCATGCATGTCTTCATTTTCTATCTAGTGTAGTCACTATGTTCTCCTTGCATTGATTTTCTATTATTTCTATTTGTCTTCTTCTTCTCTATATTTTGCACACTACTACTGTGTGTATATTCTGCACCTTATATTATATTATTCCCTTTTACCTTTTACTACATTTAACTTGTTCTCCACCTACCTCCTCACATTTTTTCTCAACTAAACATTCCCAAACGCCATTCTAAATTAAAAATTACTTAATAATTTGCTAGTTACTAATGATTTCTGAAGTTATCACTTGGTAGATGGAAAAAAGTAAGATTAAAATATTTTAACACTCCCACTTATTCTTAACCTTCTTTATAAATTCTTCTAAACCCTTTTCAACTTGTAAATAATTTTAAAAACTACTTACGAATTAATTATATATTTTTGGAGCTATTCTGATCATCTCTAGAACCAGACTATTCATTTTCAAAGCCATACTAGTGATCTTCAGAGCCAATTGTACATCTTTGGAGCTATATTGATGATCTAAAAATCCAACACGTGGATCTTCAAAGCCAACATAGAGATCTTTAAAACCAACCTATAGATATCCAAAGCCAATATATAAACTTATAGATCTGGTGCTACTACATCTATGACCCTCAATCTCTCTTTTAAATGCATACACTTATTTTTTGACAAAGTCTTAGTAAATATGTTAGTAAGCTATTGTTCAAAGTTGAAAATTTTAATCTATCTCACATTTTTCAACTAATTATCTAATAAAATGATACTCGATTGTAATATGTTTTCTTCTAGGTCATAAAAAATGAGATTCTTTGACAATGTAATGTAGGATATATTGTCACAAAAGATAATTGAAACTCCTTATTGATCTTCATGAAAATTTGATAAGATTCTTCTGATCTATATACCTTGATAAGAAATGACTTTTAATCTAATATGTAACACATATCCCAATGTGTTCTTTCCATCATCAAGACTATCGGCCCAATCACTATCAACGTAGCCAATTAATTGAAAGTCATTTGTTCCTACATATAAAACCCCATGGTTTATTGTGTCATTGACATACCTCAAGATCCTCTTACCTACTTGTCAACATGTCTCTTCTAGTGTCTCCATGAATATAGATATGAGGTTGAATGTATAGATGAAATCTGGTCTAGTTATAGTTAAATACATTAAATTTACCACTAAACTCTTGTACCATATACGATCCATGTTACTGTTATAATATTCCTTGTATAGTTTCAAACTTGCTTAAGCTGGTGTAGATACTAGTTTATTGTCCAACATCCTAAACCTCACCAAAATATCTTTTGCATGCTTGAATTGGGATATAAAAAAAATAGGTAAGTGCATGGAGTTAAGGGATAATTCTATAAATATTTTAGGTAATGCAATTGCATTAATTAATAACATGATCATGTTATTTAATTAACAGAATTGTGTTATTTAATTACTATGATCACATTAGTTGAATTATGGCTAAGTGATTATCAAGACATAATGTGATCACATTATTACATAATGTGATCATGTTATATTAAACAATAACATGATTGTGTTATTAAAGTGATCACCTTATTATCATTTTTAATAACACAATCAAATGAATAATGTGATCATGTTACATATGTATCAAAAATATAAAAAGAAAAACCTAAATTCAAAATCCTCATTTTCTGTTTGAGTTTCCTTGCCTTCCTCTAGCTTTCATGATCACATTTTGGGTGGAATAGACTAAAGAGTACCAAAAAGCTACCAAATTCATCCCACAAAGCTATTGATCGATGATGTTGCCATGTAAGAGAGATAAGTGATACAAATATTCCCTATTTAACCCTAATTTTTCATTATTTTCATTATTTAACCCTAATTTTTAAATTTAATTTGTTTTTTTGAATAACCCATCCTGTTAACCCTCCTAACCCTCCACCTAACCATCCATAAAACTTTCTTGTTCTTCCTCCTATCCCTCTACCTAACCCTCCTACAATTCCACAAAACCCCTTAGCAGTCAAGAGATTCTAATTGATAACATTACGAGAAATAAACTTGAAATGGAAGAGTTAATTGGGAAAATGAGGGATCTCACTTTGACACCCCCATCTCACCCATCTAGCCAATTCCTTAGAGACCTTATTAGGTTAAATTAACTTTATAATGAATCAAACTAATAGATAAACTTCATATAGGGATACTTTTAGGGAATATTATGATGAAAATTTTTCAACACTTTAGGTCATGAATAAATAAATTTCAAAAGCCTCCATTTATGCCCTATTTGTCAACCCAACCATCAATGCCCCATTTCCCATAATTACTAAATATTTTCCTATTTATCACTGCGTACATAACTTAATCATAGCCAATTTTTGGCATCAATGGTGGATGGTGTTTGAATATCCATCATGTAACAATCATGAGGTCATATTATATTTTTTGAGAAAACTCTATTGTGAGTTTGTCCTCAAAGAGATTCTAAATTATTTTGATTTTAGTGAGTTTTAGGGTCGAGGGAAAGGCTCTATATAGTTTTGACCAGGTGAACGTCATGTGCATAATCATCCTGCATGGATTTATATTAAAAAGCCTTTTGAGTTTGAGATCCACTCTATAGTATAGTAGGCTATGGAGATCAACACTCTAAATTATCTGAGTTTTCCCACTAATACACTCGTTCAACATATGAGTAGGTTTCATAGAGTGATGCTAGAGATATGCCACCTACTATGCAGACCTGAACCCACCTTATAGTTCTTATAGAGCTATGTGCATAGAACCCTATGATGACTATTGAATTACTTGTTTAGAGGGATTTGATAATATTATTATGAGTGATGAGTTTTTGGCATGAACATTTGGTGTGTAGGCATCAGTTACTACACAGATGCTAATATATTTTATATAAATGTCATGTTAAATTTAAGTTATGTTTGCAAATTTAATTTAGCTAATAATTAATTTATATATAAATTAAATAATATATATGTCATTTTATATATCATAAGAGGTGACGATACCTTCATCATCATAGTTGGAATTTACAACATTTTATTTGTCATGACCATTGTTTACATATTTAGATCCAATTGTTGGCCCATCCACTACTACATCTGTCTCTATTAGAACGACACCATTTACTTATACATAGGTAAATTTTCAATTTAATCTTATGCTCTATGTATATTTAGTCTATGTATATTTTCCTTGTAAGTTTAAGTTAAATTTATCTTTTATTGTTTTCATACTCTATTTTCATGTTCTCTATCTTTATCCTTACTCTGTTCTTTATAATCTTCTTATATGTTTTCATATATCTACATGCTACTTTGATTTTATCCTTCCAAAATACTCATAAGAGCATATACCTACTAAATTACATATCATTTCATGCATCTAACCATTCCACACAACCCCCAAGCTTCAACTCTTCACTTAATTCTTCTTTTCTCTTTGACAACTTCCTTCTACTAGCCCCTTTTTGAGGCAAACCTCCTTGTTTTGAGTAAACTAGAAAGCTCCCAACCAAACCAAACCCACATTCAGATACCCCTTTACATCACATAGCTCATGTAGGTACTTTTATAAACCTAACTATCTTTAGAGAACACCTAACTCAACACCCCTTAGGACTAATTAGGTCTCCTATGCCTAATTAAAGGCTATTAACTATGAAATCATACCATACATACTCAAATTGACTTTAAACCTTCAAAATCCTCTTCATCCTATATAAATACACCTATCCATAAATTTTTGATATGGGTTGATCATCTTGGGGGTACCATGAACCTTTGAAAGTTGTTATGAGGTATCACAAACCATTAAAGAGGAAACATAATAGTTACAATCTATGAGAATGAGCTCAACAATATTTATATAACTGATTTTGGAAAATCCCACAAAGATCCCATGAATAATCTCATTCAAGATTAGATAATGTTAGTTCACATGCCACAAGGATACTTATAAAATGAAGAACACATATATAGGGGTCTTTTTAGGTAACACTATCTTGAAAATGAAGTTGCTAAGCTCAATATAATCATATTCTCATTTTGAATTATGTTACCATTACCATTATACAAAAATACACATGTTACCCTTGAAAATGAGTGACAATATCAAGGTAATTTAAAGTAAAAGAGAATAAATGTGGATCATTAACAATCATACTTAGTAGATCATTAACTTGACAATGCAACTCTAAGAGTCTTCTTAGACATAAAGGACCATGACTCAAGCCCCAACATTATATTGACTTATTTAAATAAAGTTAATGAAATAGTTATTTAAATAAATTTATATTTTATAAAGTGACTTCACTTAAGACATCTAATGATAGTAGGACTTAAATATTGCTTTATTTTATTACAAGATCTTAAATACATGTTTATAATATTTGATGACCAATTTAAGAGGTGTGGTTTATAAGAAGGGACAAAGTTAGAGAAAGGGGGATTGAAAATTTTGGTGTCAACGGTAACTTTCATGTTTGAGAACAAAATTATAATAAACATGATAATTCAATTGCAATATCTCATTACACCTTTTTCTTTGGCCATAACAAAGGTATAGATTTTAATTGTAATGCCTCATTACACCTCTTCATTTGGATATGACAAAGGTATAAAGGGTAGACAACCTCTCTTCTCAACATTCCTTATGCTAGAAAACATTGAATTGGGTATCAACAACTTGTAGCTTCATTGACATGTTTGGGTGGAGGGCCACCATTTGTGTTGGTACTAAATTATGTGCTAGCCTCAACAATTATACCTTGAATTTTCTTCCGATTCAACATCCAAACTATTTTCCAATTTTTTTTTCTTGAGCTAAAATAAGATAATATATTTAAATGGATAAAACTTGATATATTAGATAATGACCTCCCTTCCTTGACCTATTGGTAGAATTTTATTTGGACACACCTTCATGAAGAGGTGGATTCACTGTGGCTTACTCCTTTCTATTGTTTGGGTGCTTTCCCATAAATCACTTGCCATCCATCTATTATAAATGAATGTGATATAAACACATATATTAGATATATAGATATATATGGTTGATATCACACATATAATATAAGGATGATGGCCATATATGTGTAGCTCAACCTTTCCCTAGTAAATATACAATGGTATTTTACTTTATACAAAGAAGCTTTACAAGTAAGGATAGAGTTATTGATATGTCTCTTATTCCTTTTCTCTCCATAAATTTTCCTTATCAAAGTGATACTATTGTTTCCACATCCTACTCTTCCACTCACACTTCTTACATGTATTACAAATTTTACATTACCTCCAACACGCAAACTACTTTCTATTCTTGGCCATTGCACATTGTATGGAAGTTACACTTCCATGATTCTTGGTTTACATTGTATTTTCATGATATGCATGTTGTATGGTAGTTATGTACTTCCATAATTCTTGATTTATAGTTTCTTTTCATGATATGCACATTGTATGGTAGTTACACTTCCATGATTCTTGGTTTACATTATCTTTTCATGATATGCATGGTTATAAAAGTAAGTGAGACCTTGTTTACATAAATAGTGATGGCTGGATTAGACACTCCTCCCTCTCTATAAGTTGAGATAGACATAGGCAATGTTGATAAAATGTCATATTCACAGGCACTGATAGAGATATATATTAGTTCTTATAATTTTGAATTGTAAAAATAGACTTGTTTTAATAATTTTACTACATGTACTTGGGTCAAATATAACTTATGTAAATGTATTTTGTAGTCATGTTTGTCTATGACATATGATAGTCCCATTAGATGATTAGTAGGGCAACTTCTCATGTTTCTCCCATATTTGACATTCCTATTCAGATAGTTGAGCCTACCATTGACTTGTTTAAGCATGAAAAATAGATTGAGAAGGATCATGAGCTTCCATTAAGTGCATTTTTAAATGATTTTTTTGTTGTAGCTTAAAATTAATTTCTTAAAAATTGTTTGAATATATTATAATTTAATTTTGTAATAATTCTTATATTTAAATAGGCTTAGTTGTAAGATAGCTATGAGAATATGACCCATAGTCGAACCTTAGAGCAATCCAAGGCATTAGAGGGGCCTCTATCTACTAGCAGGGCATCTCAGGGAGAGTCTTCTCTAAGGAATGTAAAGAGAGGGAAGATATTTGATGAATAGGATGTCTTACATGAGATATACTTTTTTGTATGCCTATATGGTAATTTATGCATTTTTGGCATTATATATGCATATATGACATTCACCCAACATTTTATACTATGTTGGTAGATGTAATTTTTTGTATGCCTATCACGACAATCTATGTATTATTAACATTGCACACATGTGCCTATATTGTATGCCTATCATAATAATCTATCTAATTTAAATTCAATTTTTATTTCATTGTGTGTTATTGTACAATGTTGTTTTCATTTTACAAACTATTATCTATTAGATCTCATATTTAATTTTTTACATGAATGAGGATTAAAAAATTATTCTTTTCAATTCTATAAATCTCAGATCTCCCACATTTTTTTAAATTAAAGTTTTTATTTCATTGTGTGTAGTGGAAATGACTAATGACACTCTTATCACTTAGGCTTAATGGATTTTTTATATTTGTTCCTTCTTCTTGTACACTTCTAAGACACTTATTAGTGTTATTAGATCTATTACAAACCTCTCACATTCATTCTCTAACTCATTTGATTCATTCCATTCACAAATGTCCTCTCGCTTTTTCATTATCTTCTCACTAGGCAATCCTATTAGGTTTCAAGTACCAAAACTTGATATAGGTCTAAAAGAGTCAATATTATATCATATATGTTATGATATGGTCAAATCACACCTACATTAACCTTTTACAAGTGCTCAAACACACTTCAACATTCAATTCCACATATAGGGCTTACAATGGTCTCCTTAGGCTTATAGCTTTTTTTGAAAATTATCTTGGTTTGGTAATTATATCATCTCTTATAAAGTTTTAAAAAAAATTCTATCTTCCCTATATCTCCTTGTAGGTCTGTTTCAAATTTTATGACCTAAATCCACTCCTAGGCCACACTTCCTTTGTAAACAACCCTTCAATTAGGCATAATTAGCCCTATCTTAAACCCACTATCACCAAATCCATCCTATATGGCCTTAAACAAAAAAAAACCACTTTATTCCTTTCCATATATCAAAAAAAATTATAATATGAAGTTTCATTAATTTTTGAGGGTTAAAACTCTTGCTATGGTGTTTTTGCTTCTTAAACCCTAGTTAGGCTTCTATATAGACCAAAGGGATATATAATTCAATATCTTATGTTATAAAAAGTTTAAAAGGACCAAAATGATACATCTAGGTCTATTTTGATGACACACACCTTCTACAATAGGTGAGACATCTCATTTCTCTTTATTCTTTCTTCTAACCACCAAAATACATGTTTTTGAGTCTTATTTAGGACTGTGACAACAAGGTTTGTGTATCAATGAGTGTCAAGGACTCTCTTAAGGGATTTAAAAAATATAATTACCTTATTTCCACTTATCACAAGACATACAAACCATTATATCCATTAGCATACGCATTTATACAAGAAAAGTCTCTCCTCTCTATCTTGACTATGCACACTAAGGCACCCTATAGGCCTATGACAACAACATGGAGTATTAGTTAAATTTAAAATATCTCACACATATTATAAGAGATTAAAAACCTCCTTTATTGATGGGAACATCTTCCAAGTCCATATATTCAATGTCATACTTGACAAGATCAATAAACAAGTCTTACTTCCCTTTGCAATGTGACTATTAACCCAAAACAAGGTATAGGCAGGGTTTCTTTGTTCTAGAGGACTACATGTTGAATATTTACAATTATATTTCATATAAAAATTAATTAAACTTCCACATCAATTATCATTCTCTCTCTCTCTCTCTCTCTCTCTCTATATATATATATATATATATATATATATATATATATATATATATATATATATATATATATATAATTATCTACTCTAGGCCTATGACAACAACATGGAGTATTAGTTAAATTTAAAATATCTCACACATATTATAAGAGATTAAAAACCTCCTTTTTTGATGGGAACATCTTCCAAGTCCATATATTCAATGTCATACTTGACAAGATTAATAAACAAGTCTTACTTCCCTTTGAAATGTGACTGTTAACCCAAAACAAGTTATAGGCAGGGTTTCTTTGTTCTAGAGGACTACATGTTGAATATTTACCATTATATTTCATATAAAAATTAATTAAAATTCCACATCAATGATCATTCTCTCTCTCTCTCTCTATATATATATATATATACACACACACACACACACACACACACACACACACACACACACACACACCAAAGCCATACTTGCTTTGTGAGAAACAACTATTTACTTTCATATTGGGCTATCATAGGAAAAATAGGGTATATGGGTATAAGTGACACTTTTTGTTGAGTTATACATGTATAAATGTCTTACTAATTTTTCTGTAGGTATTTATAGGTTCAACATGTTCAAAACTAATAGCATGATGACTCACAACTTACCAACCTAGTGGAACCACACTAGGCTCCCTTAGTCAATAAATCAATAGGTCAATATGTTAATTACTCATTAAGTTTCTAGATCTATAGTTTAAGTTTTAAAATTTTTCAATAGGTAAATAGGTCAATTACTCATTAAGTTTTTAGGTCTCTATTCTAAATTGTCAAAGTTCTCAAAGTTGTTTCAAGTTTAAGTTATGGTTGTAGAACTCTAGTTCCAATGCTTCTTGAATGAAAAATGACACTACCAACACATTTTTGGGGGAATATAATGTCTATGACTAGGTTATTTGCCTCACATCATACTTAATTGACAAACCCACCACCCATTATGGCCTCACGAACACCCTTCCCAATACAAGAAAAATGTAATTTTTTAGCCTAAGTTTAAACATGTGTAATATAAAAATTGTAAGTCATTTAATTAAAATATCAGATCTTTCCCCTACCTATTTAATCCCTCTAATCACATCCTAAATAACTTAGGTGTAAGTTTTGAGAGTAATTTGTTGGACAAGTTGCAGTGAGGGGTCAAAAAATGCAACTTTTTGGTAGTGAACAAGTAACTTCTTGAGATCCAACTGGCATTTCTACCTCCAAGACCTTGAAATATGAATATATAACTTTTATCACTTATATATAGGAAAATTACATGTTATCACACCACAAAAATATTAAAATCCACTAGGAATTGCATTTTCACTACCATTCTAGAGAGTGAAAACACTGACAACAAATATTGTCAAAGTTTAAGTTGTGGTTGTAGAACTCTAGTTTTGATGATTTATAACTAAAAATTACACTACAAACACATTTTATGGGACATATAAGGTCTAGGAATAGGTTATTTGCCTCCAATTAGGCCTTATTGACAAACCCACCACCCATTTCAGCCTCAAGAACACCCTTCCCAATGCAAGAAAAATGCAATTTTTAGCCCAAGTTCAAACACACAAAAAAATTATAATTCATTTATATGAATAGTTATATCCTTACCATACCTATTTAAACCCTATAATTTAATCTTATATCACTTATGTTGAAGCTTAGAGATCAATCCATTGGGCAAGTTGCAGTGAGAGGTCTAAAAATACAACTTTTTGGTAGTGAACAAGCAACTTCTTGAGCTCCAACTAGCATTTCTACCTCCAGGACCTCAACATATGAATATATCACTTTGATCATGTAAAAATAGTCAAATTAATTTTTTTCACACTGCCACAATTTTCAAATGTACCTAGAAGTGCATTTTCACTACCGTTCTGGAGAGTGGAAACACTAACAACACATGTTGTCAAAGTTTAAGTTATGGTTACAAAACTCTGGTTTTTATGCTTCCTAATTAAACACTAACACTAAAAAAACATCTGGAGGGGTGGATAATGTCTATAACTATGTTTTTGGCCTCCTATTATGCTTAATTGACAAATTCACCACCCATTCTAGCCTCTAGAACACCCTTCCTAATATAAGAAAAATGCAAATTTTTAACCTAAGTTGAAACATGCATAAAATGAAAATTGTAAGTCATTTATATGAACCATAAAATCCATCCCCTTAAAATTTAATCCCTAAATTACACCTTGGATAACTCAAGTGGAATATTCAATAGCAATCCATTGGATAAATTGTAGTGAGGGGTCCAAAAATGCAACTTTTTGGTAGTGAACAAGCAACTTCTTGAGCTCTAACTAGAATTTATACCTCTGGAACCACCAAAAAAAAACATATAACTTTGATCACATTCATATATAAAAATTACATGTTATCACACCTCCATGACATCCAAATCCACCTAGAAGTGCATTTTCACTACCATTCTAAAGAGCAAAAACACTGATAACAAATGTTGTCAAAGTTTAAGTTGTGGTTGCAGAACTCTAGTTTCAATGTTTTTTGAATGAGAACTGAAACTTATAATACATTAAGGGTGTGTGTAACATATAGGACCAGGTTATTGGTCTCCCATTAGGACTAATCCACAAACCCACCACCCATTCCAACTTAAAAACACCCTTCCCAATATAATAAAAATGCAATTTTTTAACCTAAGTTCAAACATGTGTAAAATGAAAATGATAAGTCATTTTCATGAACCATCAGATCCCTCCCCTACCTCCTTGATCCCTCTAATTTAACCCTATATTAATTAGGTATAAGCTTTGAGAGCAATTTGTTGGACAAGTTATAGTGAGGGGTCCAAAAATGCAATTTTTTGGTATTGAACAAACAACTTCTTGAGCTCCAACTGGTATTTCTACCTCTGGAACCTCCACCTCAAAATATATCACTAAAATAACATCAAAATAGTAAAATTACATGTTATCACACTGTCATGATGTTCAAATCTACCCATGATTGCATTTTCACTACCGTTTTGGAGCATGGAAATATTGACAACAAATATTGTCAAAGTTTAAGTTGTGGTTATATAAATCTAGTTCTAATGCTTCTTGAATAAAAAATGATAGTTTCAACACATATAGGGGAGGAAAATAATGTCTAAGACTAGTTTATTAGCTTCCCATCAACCTCGATCAACAAACCCACCACCCATTCCAACCTCAAGAACACCCTTCTCAATACAATAAAAATGCATTGTTTAGTCTAAGTTTAAACACCCATAAAACAAAATATGTAAGTCATTTTGTGAGATTTGATCATGTCTAACCTAAGCTTATTTTAGATTTAATAAAATATAATTCTTTATTGATAGTGCTTGTGAAGGTGGAATCTTATCTAACACCACTAACCTACAAAAAATTGTTAGTAAGTAATTAAAAATGACATTTATATGTACTACCTAGAAAATAAAAAGCATTTGATGAAATTGATTACATCTACATTTGAAAATTCAACACACCTATGTATTTCAATCCAATGAGCCATTAAGATCTACTCTAACATTGATAGTATCAATAATAGCTTTATGGTTTGACTCCCAAACTTTCCATAGCTTCATATTTAATGGCTTCATATGATATTTTTATAATTAAATATTCATTGCAAGAATCAAATTTGAATAGTGTAGTATCTTCCTATGCATTTCAAACTCTTCAAAAAACCATTGATCTAAATTTTTTATAGGATATTATTGAAACCAAGTTCCAATGAATACCACTAACCCAATGGGATAGGCAATGTTTTCTCCATCTACAGCTAGGAAAGTCATTTTTTTCTTTCTCTCTACACACTGACCAAGTAGTAATCAGTGCCTTCTTCATTATCTTCATTTACAATAACTACAAAAACATGCCCTATATCACCAAAAACCATTTATAATGATAATATGAAGATATATAATGAGAATAAATTATACATAATGAAAAATATTCCATCTAGCTACACTAGATGCAGAACAAAAACATGCCAAGTGTCTCGTATGAACAATCCAAAACTTGAATTTGAGCTACAAAATGAATGGAGGCCACTTGAACCCTTTAGAGTCATATAGTCCTCATACTTTGCCAAGTGTTCTTAATCCATTAACTAGAAATGTCTATAAACAGTAAAAGTTGGTTGAACACCATGACATATGTTCTCATTACACTATTCAACCACAATTTTTGCATCTGTCAAATGAACTTGCTATTCAAATTGCAAATCCTCCCTTGCAATAGCTCTTTTTACACATGCTCTAGCACTTTCATTCTCCCCTTTTCCATGGCTAGCCTCTTTGAAACTCTAAATGTGTCCTACACTAGTGGTAACATGCATGCTACTTAACCAATAAAACATCCATGCAGTTTTGAATTACAATGTGTAATTGTCTAAACAAATGTAATGTTAATTGAAATTAATGTTCCTCTGACTCAAATATTCATAGAAATTTTGAAAACAACCTTAAATATATGTTAAACAATGTGATCTATCATTTTTGATATAGAAATGGTACTCCTTTATTATTTTTCATTGTTGTTATGTACTATCAAGTTCATGCATGAATGTTATATGCATAAATATGGTAGCTTGTGATTAGTTGTAATACTGTGATTGAACTTTCATTTGGGGTTTAAATGTGTATTTTTTATAAAAATCAACTACTAAAATAATTAGACCAAGTGGGAATGTATCCTTGCTTATCTTGAAATGTTCATCTAACCATCTAACACTATGTGTGTGCCTTGCATACTCATAAATAATCTTCTCTCTAAATTTGACAAAAAATTTGGAAACATGTATCTTTTTTGTAACAAGCTCACACCTTTTAGATTTTTCATCATCTTTTACTTGATAAATCACTAATTTATATTTAATTAAACCAACTAATTCCTATCTAATTTTACTTTTAATCTCCTCATGGATACATTTTTTTAATTTTGGCAATCCACCACATGCTATAATTTCTATTTAAACATGATTTGTTGTAAAATAATTATCCATCCGATCTTTTATAAAAGATATTTTGAATAAATTCCCTTGATAATCTTGGTGGAAATTCAATGCCACACTCCTACAAAATGTTTTTAGTATGCAAAGTACAATGAATATGGTGAAAAACATCATAGTGCATTGAAAATTCAACATGTTTCCTACAATAATAAGTGGTGTGTGTGTGTGATTTATTTTAACATAAAAAGGTTTTTCCATCTCAAAATATATTTGATAAATTAAAAATTGTGGATGTTTTTCCAAAAAATTAGAGTATAATTATGTTTTAGTCAAATCCAATAAATGTTTTAGATGTAGTTCACAGTTATGAAAACCAAATCTTCTTTTCACAACATCTCTTGCATTAGGTGAAACTCTTGTGTTGTCTTTCTAAAATTAAGTAATTAATTATTTGAGAGTATTGGATATATCCTTGTCCTTTCCTCAAAGTCTACCAAAGAATGATCAAATCTCATTGGTATTAGGTTCATTAAGTCTTTCACATATTTCAATTACTTTCATTATTGTTTATTTGTTTATATTAAGTGTTCAAATTATTTTTTAAACCATTAAATTTTCCCCTATTTTGTCACTTACTACACAAGTTATATGTATATGTCGAGCAAAATTACAATCTTTGGTGCATGATTTTGGGCCTACAGTATGATACGCATAATGTAGATTTTCAATAATTTCATTATTTTCATCATCTATGTTAGATGTTCTTAGCCATAATATGTACATTATAGATCTCATCTTAATCAAATTTATCAATAAAGTAAATAATTGACATCTTTGACTATCATAATCCAAATTATAAAAGAAAGTATACCAAATTTGTTAAGCCAATCTTCTTGAATGGTAATTAGACAATTTGTTGTACATTGGTTTTAAAATATTTTCATTAACTTTAATTAATTACTTGTCTTTTCTATGCACATTTTTTAGAGGTGTTAGTAATGGTGGAATTTGTTGAGAGGGTGTTTCAAAATCATTATTACTTTCATTGTTTAGATGTGGGATGACATTTTCTTCATTATTTATTATATGTTTCCATGAAATTTTCTTGATGGTTAATTTCATTATTATTTGTTTCCATCAAATTTTATTTATTCATGGGGGGTGAAGCATCATACATAGACTCATCATCAATAAAATAAAAAACTTGGAACTTTGAATGTAAACTTCTAACATTAACTAATTCATTATTTTCAATTTCATTATTATTCATTTCATTATGTTTAATTTCATCATTATTATTCATTTCACTATGGTCAATTTCATCATTATTCAATTAATTATGGTCAATTTCATCATTGTTTAGTTCACTATTGTTAGTTGGCTCATTATCTATGGCATTTGGTTCATCACGATTAGGGTTTGTACCTTGTCTACCTTGAAGTTTTTACATTCATATCTTGTGTTTCTATCTCAAATATTCTAAGTCATTTGGTGTTTTTTGTACTTCAACATCTTCTTCTTCCTTAAACATGATTCATCACCCATCAAGGATAATTGATAACTTTTCAAAGGTGAGGTCAAGTACACAAGTACTATAGATCTCATAAAAGTATGCAGAGAATGTTTATGGGGAGAGAATTCTTGATTTGGGTTAAAAATGCTCATTGAGAAGTGATTTTAATCTAAAATAATAATAATGTGATCATGTTATTTATTGTATAAGGTTCTGATTCATCCAACATATTAAGAGGCATATATTAATAATAACATGATTGCATTATTCTTAATAATCATTTAGGCTAAGTAATTATAAATGAGAATTGAGTGTTGCCTATATTAATCATAACATGATCACATTTTAAATAATGAAATCGCACTATAATTAATATAGATTAGGGATTAAGGCATTAGTGCATAGGGTTTAAGGATTAGGGATTCCAATTTATGTTTTAGGGATTAAAGATTACAATTTATGTTTTAGGGTTCAAGGTTCAGGGATTAGGGCATGTAGGGTTTAGGTTTAAGGGTGTATATAAGGTCTAATCACTCTATTCCATGTATGAACCTAATTTTTACTACAAAGGATGTTAATTGGGACTAAATCAAGTAGTAAATAAGGAAAGTTTTGGGTTTACAATTTAGGGTATAATGTTTAGGGCTTAGGTTTAGGGTATATAAGGTCAATCACAGAGATAGTTATTAGTATAAATGATCCATAAACCCCTTTCAAACCCTTCAAGTTCACTTTTATTTTATAATGGATACCAAATAATGTCTTTAACTAAATGATAAAAAATTGATTTAAGTGTTTAAAAATTAGATTAAAACTGAATATGAATATCTATATATTCATTCCTTCTAATTACACCTTAAAATGATCATTATCCATTTAATTGATTTATGTTAAGTGTTGTGTTTGATTAAAACTTACATCCACATTTGAATAATTGAATCAAATCTATGAAAAGAATATAATGCAAAACAATTGAAACATAAACACCAGAATTGTTAATAGAGTTTACCCAATTTGGGTTACATTTTTAGGACTTGCTCAAAGGTGGGACAGATCTATTATTGATGCAAAATTTATTTATACATCACCTTATCCCTAGTATGGGTTCCCAATCTATAAATAAATGTTTTTGATGCCACTAGATCTAGCTCTATCTTTTAGCTTTGGCTCTTAGATCTCAACTCTCAACTTTGGCTCTCAGCTCTAGCTCTTAGCTCTTGGATCTTGACTCTCAAATCTCAGATCTCAAATCTTTGCTCTAGCTCTAGCTCTTGGATTGGGCTCTCATCTCTGGCTCTTATCTCTTAGCTCTTGACTCTTGTCTCTTAGCTCTCGGCTCTTAACTCTTTGGCTCTTTAACTCTTTAGTTCTATAATGAGAGCTTTGAAACTTTTAAATGAATTGAATTTATCCTTTGACCCTTTTATATACTTGTTGTGGGTCCACTTTTTTTGATTGGAATGATTATCTAGAATCTATTTTAATAAATTTCATAATTATCCCATACCCAATTTTAATGGGATTTTAAATTATCCATTACATTTAAAAATATGAGGTGATAATTATTCCCCAATATATCATGAAATATGTCTATCCCCAAATATTAAATACTTGGATCAAACCATATTGCCACATCACTTTATTGCCACATCGTCTTTACCAAGTTTAACCATAACTTTGATTGATCATAACTTTCATATACAGACTCAAATTTGGTCCATTTAAAATGTATCAAAAAGATTTCGATGATCTCTATGTCATGAAAGTAGATTCATAACTTTCCATGATGGTTAATTTTTTCATTTTGACTAGCATTGACCACTTTTTAACTTGCTTTGACTGGTTACACAAGGAGCATATGAGCTCCATTTTATACATTCTATGTACCATTGGAAAGGTCCCAATGGGCCCTACTTAATGGTGAAGGTTTTGGTCTACTTCAATACCTTTTCTGAATTGTCATCTAGATCACTAAATGATGTTAATTTAGGCTAAAATGATTGGTTTATCATTTAAAGAGTTTATATTTATGGTTTAGAGTTTAGGGATTAGGAACTTTAAGAATTAGGGCTTGGGGTATAGGTTTTAGGGTATATAAGGTACAATCATGATGGTGATTGAGACAAATTGGAGTTGATCAACCCCTAAATAACATTTTATAGTCATGCAATTATGTTGAAGGGGTTCAAAATAGCCCCAATTTACTTCAGATGCATAGTGACAATGGTACTCCAAAATCTAGGTTTTGGCCATAGATTTTACAAATGCATTTTATGACATCTCATGATACAATTATGTATATCATAAGGCATGTATGTTTTTGGCATGTAGTGAGAATTAAGGTATAAGGCTTATAATTTATGTTTTAGGGATTAGGGATTAGGGCATAGGGATTAGGTTTAAGGACCTGTATATAAATTTTCTAATCACTCTATACCATGTGACCCTAATTCTTAATACAAATCATGTTAATTGGGACTAAATTGATTGGTAAAAAGAGAAAGCTCATGGTTTACAATTTAGGGTATAATGTCTAAGGTTTATGGCTTAGGGCTTAGGTTTTAATGTATATATGGTTTAGGGTACACAGGGTCAATCACAAAGATAATTGAGGACAATTTGAATCACTTGGACCCATTTTTTACTATAGAATATGTTTTTGGGTTGTCATTATAACCTAGATGTCATCATACATATTGAGTGAATTAGATAAATGGGATAATTAGTCATGTGATTTAGGCCAAATTGAGCCTTGTGAACTTAATTCTTAGTCTAAATGATGTTAATTTAGGATAAAATGATTGGTTCAAGGTTTAAAGAGTTTATATTTATGTTTTAGAGTTTAAATATTAGGAAATTTAAGGATTAGGGCTTAGGGTATAGGTTTTAAGGTATATAACGTACAATTGTGATCCAAAACTCAGAAGTTTTGGTTGATAAATATCACAATAACATAGAAATAACACAATAACAATGAATTCTCTAAGAAGAGATGTAGTATTACTCAAAATCGCAATACAGAAATATGCTTATCTCTGGGAAGAGATGTCCCTCTTCACATTTTGGGTTACCTCTTATTTTATACACAATTTGAAAGCATGGGAAGGATGTGGAAGGTCACCAATATCGAGGGAGATGAAGTGGTATGACTTCCAATATTTAAAACAATACATAATTCGAGGAATTACTATTTTTAGAAACTTACTATTTTTAGACAGCACTATTAAAATTGAAATTTGAGGCACTTCCATTGGGTTTTCGGGGGTCAAAATCCATTGAGCAGAGCTCAATGCTATTTCAAGACGTTCCCCTCGTTCTTAGCTTTCCAATGGTTCAAACGGTGAGTCAATTGGAGCTACAGTGCAAAAGTTATGGCTCCCGAAAGTTCCGTCATCAATTAGGGTGGAACTGTCACCCGAATTGTCGCCTAAATTGATGCCTGGATCATTCCTCCCTCCTTGAAAATCAATGGTCCCCATTGCATCAATACTCCCCATCAGGTGTGGTAGTTGTTTCTTGATTTGATTCTCTGTGAGCCACTCACCTTGATGGCTCAGCTGACCCCTTTTGACCACTCGATAAAGCGGAATAGAATGTCCTCTGATTGTCTTCATCCAAGTATCCACAATCTGATCCTCTTCCACAAGAGAAAAACTCTATGGATCAAGTTCATCAATGTCGAGTTGTTCTGCTACAACTGAAGTGTCCAAGAGAGGTGGATGATATGGCTTGAGGAGCTCCACATTGAATATTGGGTGCAGACCAAGGTAGGCTGGGAGGTTCAACTCAAAAACATTTTCTCCAACTCTTCTGGTGATGGTGTATGGACCATATTGCAGAGGCCAAATTTTTCTGTGTGGGCCTACAAGTCGTTCCTTCTGGAGCCGCAACCAGACCTTGTCACCCATAGCAAAATGGTGTGCAATCCTGTGTTTATCATGGCGTTGCTTGTACTTTTGATTCATCTTCTCCAAGATGTCATGAACTTGTTGCTGGAGTTGTTGCATTTGTTCAATAAACTTTGTAGCTTTTGCTACCTCAGATCTTCCATGAGGTGTGTATTCCATGGTGGAAAATGGAATTGCTATATCAACTGGTGCCATGGGTTGGAACCCAAAATAGACTTGGAATGGACTGTGATTGGTCGAGCTGTGCAGTGCCCGGTTGTATCCATGTTGTATGAAAAGAAGTCCCTCATCCCATGTGCGTGGATGTTTGGAGTGGTACATCCGAATCATGTGAACAATCAAGTGGTTTACCACCTCTATTTGACCATCAGTCTGTGGATGGAAGGCTGTGGACTTCATCAGCTTAGTATCCATCATCTTCCATAGAGTGGACCAGAAGATGCTCAAGAAACTGCTATCTCGATCTGAGACAATGGATTTGGGAAGACCAAAATGGAGCCATACATGACCAAAATATAGTTGAGCAGTTTCCTCAGCAGATATATTTTTTTTACAGGCAATCATGATAGCCATTTTTGAAAAATGATCAACTACCACAAAAATATAGTCCTTACCATGTTTGGAAGTGGGCAAGCCTGATAGAAAATCCATTGAGACGGATTCCCAAGGCCTGGTTGGTTCTAGCAATGGCATGTACAATCCTTGCTTCTTATTTGTCGGCTTGGCTATCACACATGGGGTGCAGGATTTGAGATATCTTTCTACATCCTTTCGCATATGGGGCCAGTAGAAGTGTTTTTGAAGAACTGCCAATGTTTTCTCAATACCAAAGTGTCCAGCTGTCCTACTGAAGTGTGCTTCCCATATCATCTTTTGTTGCTCTGCAACTGGAACATAGATGTGTCCCATATGACAGAGGACATTATCTTGCAAATAGAAATCAGAAACATGTGTACCTTTTTGAAGTGCTTGATATGTAGCAGCAAAGGTAGGATCTGCTTCATACAGGGTACCCCAAGTGGTAGTCTCATGTCTGCACAGGTCCAAAATTGTTGTGAGTGCAGTAATTGGTGGGCGGCTCAGACAATATACAGCTGTATTTGAGCTCCCCTTTTTGTGTTTGATTATCAAGTGGAATTGCTGAAGATATGTGGCCCACTTCTGATGCCTCTCATTTCAGAGCTTGCTTTGTGTCTGGATGAATTCCAATGGTCTGTGGTCAGTGTGAATGACGGTTTCTTTTCCCAAGATGTAGTGTTTCCATTGTTTGTAGGCTTGCACAATGGCATAGAGCTCCTTATCATATGTTGGATATTTCTTGACTGTAGCAGTGAAAGTTTCACTGTGATATGCAACAGGATGGCCATGTTGCATGATGACAGCTCCCATGGCATATTCAGACGCATCTGTCATCAACTCAAAAGGTTGATGCAAATCTGGCAAGGCAAAAATAGGGGCTGAGCAGAGTCTGTTCTTCAAATTCTCAAATGCCCTTTGCTATATTTCACCCCACTGAAATGTAGCTTTTGCTCCTCCTTTAGTCACTTGGGTTAGTGACCAAGCAACATGTGAAAATCCAAGAACAAACCTGCGGTAGAAGTTTGCAAGACCCAAAAAGCTATGAAGCTCTGTGAGGGTCCTTGGTGTGGGCCATTCTCGAATAACCCAAATCTTTTCTGGATCAACATGGACCCCTTCTGCATTCACAACATACCCGAGGTACTAAATTGTTGTCATCCCGAATGTGCATTTGTCAATATTTGCATACAACTTGTGCTCCCGAAGAGTTTGAAGCACCTTACGAACATGTTGTAAATGTTCTTCCCACGTTCTGCTATAGATGAGTATGTCATCTAAGTAGACAACCACAAACGAGTTGGTGAAGGGTCGTAGGATGTCATCCATCATCCTCATGAAGGTTGTAGGTGCATTAGTTAAGCCAAAAGGCATAACCAACCATTCAAAGAGCCCCTCCTTAGATTTGAATGCAGTCTTCCAGACATCAGTGGGATCGATGGGAATTTGGTGATAACTAGATTTGAGATCAATTTTGGTGAAGAACTTCGCACCATGGAGCTGGTCCAGCAGGTCATCAATCCTGGGGAGAGGATAGTGATTCTTCACAGAGATTTTATTCAGGGCTCGATAGTCAATACAAAGCCTCCATGTTCCATCTTTCTTCGGTGCCAAGATAATTGGGCTACCATAAGGTGAAGAGCTTGGCCTGATGTGACCCTTTTGGATCAATTCTTGAATCTATCTTTTTATCTCATCATTCTCCAAAACTGATCTGCGATACACAAGACTGTTAGGCAAAGGTGATCCTGGGATCAAATCAATAGAATATTTTACCTGGCAATGTAGTGGAACTCCTATAGGTGACTTGAATAAGTCATCATATTCTCCTGTGATGCATCCTATCTGCTTCTGTTGTTGTGTTGATTGCGTAGTCAGGACTGCAACATCGGCCTTCATGGATTTCTGCGGCTTGACCACCATGAGGACAAATTGCTTTGTTTTCTCCACCAATCTCTTACATTGCTTCGCACTGATCAAGGAGACAGATGTGGGAGGTGGTACCTCTGGTACCCTATAGCACCATTTTCCAAGGGTGAGAGTAACCCTTTGGGTTCGTGATTCATAGATGCCATGTCGCTCATACATGAATGGCTAACCAAGGAGTACATCACAAACATCTAGATTGACTACATCACACAAGACTTCATCTTGGAATGGTTTTATGGCATATGAAAGAAGACACTGATGGGTGACATGGAGGTCTCTCCCTGGGCTTAACCATCCAATACTATAGAGCTTTGGATGAGGCTTCACAGATAGATTTAGACTTTTCACAACTTTAGCAGAGATTAAATTCTTTTGACTCCCACTATCAAGAATGAAATGTAAAGGCGTACCTTTTACCCATAGTTTGGAGTGGAACAATCTTTCCTTGTCATTTGGTCTTTCTCCATGGTTCTATGATGAAGCGACAATGGTGTCCGGCTCAGCATCTACAATTTCTTCTTCATCCTCTTCGACTGTGGGTTGTGTATGAGGCAGAGTAGTGGACGTTGAGTATTTTGACTCAGAAAGTAATGACTTGATGGCCTGACATTCTTCTTTGGAGTGAGTCCCAGTTTTGTGGTAATCACACCATTTTCCAGCCTTCCCTTTCTGGGTTTTCTTATCCTGAAACTCCTTTTGCTTCCAATTTGGGCTTCGTGTTTGACCTTCCTTATCACTTTTCCATTTTGAGGGTTGACTCTTCATATTCTTTCTGCCATTCTTCCGTTCAATCTTCACTGCAAATTTGTATGCCTCACCGAGGGTTTCCAAATTGAAGAGTTCCATTTCCCCCCGTATGTACCATTGTAGTCCACCACGATATTTGAGAGTCTTATGTTTCTCACTTTCTTGAATGCCCAACCTTGCAAACAAAGAATGAAAAGTGTCTGTGTAATCTTGAACAGATTGGTCCTTACCTTGGCGAAGTTGTTGCCACTGTATGTAGAGATCATCATATGCTCCGATGGGATAGTACTCTTCTTTCACTGCTTCTACAAAATCATCCCAGGTAGGTTCCACCTCAAGGCCAATGTCATATGTGCTGAACCTCTTTTTGCACACTTCCCACCAATTTTTCACAGGCAATGTTGATTTCAAAAGAGCAAAAGTAATCTTTTCTCCATCGGTAAACTTATTTACAGAGAAGTAGGAAGACAGTTGATCTAACCAATTTTCTACTGCATCAGCATTGATTTTACCTTCAAATGTAGGAATATCAAAATTTACCTGGACCTTGAAGGGTGTTGGGGCACTGAAAGGTTGTTCCCTGGATGAGGAGCCAGGAAGTGGAGCCGCGGAGCCAGGATTTCCCATCGAAAGTGTTTGAAGAATTTGGGCAAATTGTTGTAGCATCTGTGCTTGTTGCCGTTGGAGGGCCTCATTCACCATTTCCTTAAAAGGATCGGATGTCTCAGTGTCATCCACCATTTGAGGTCGTCTGGAGTGAACAGGTGGAAAATTTGGAAGCTCAGTTGTTTCCCACCCAAGCTTCTTATAGCCTGACCTCATCCTCGGGATCATACACTCTCAAGACAAACCGCTCTAATACCACTGATCCAAAACTCAGAAGTTTTGGTTGATAAATATCACAATAACATAGAAATAACACAATAACAATGAATTCTCTGAGAAGAGATGTAGTATTACTCAAAATCGCAATACAGAAATATGCTTATCTCTGGGAAGAGATGTCCCTCTTCACATTTCGGGTTACCTCTTCTTTTATACACAATTTGAAAGCATGGGAAGGATGTGGAAGGTCACCAATATCGAGGGAGATGAAGTGGTATGACTTCCAATATTTAAAACAATACATAATACGAGGAATTACTATTTTTAGAAACTTACTATTTTTAGACAGCACTATTAAAATTGAAATTTGAGGCACTTCCGTTGGGTTTTCGGGGGTCAAAATCCATTGAGCAGAGCTCAATGACATTTCACGACATTCCCCTCGTTCTTAGCTTTCCAACAGTTCAAACGGCGAGTCAATTGGAGCTACGGTGCAAAAGTTATGGCTCCCGGAAGTTCCGTCATCAATTGGGGTGGAACTGTCACCCGAATTGTCGCCTAAATTGATGCCTGAATCAAATTGTGAAGGCAATTGGGGCGAATTTGAGCTCCTTAAACCTATATCTATGAGTAAAGAATGTGATTTTGAGCTCAATTAGCCCCCACATCATCATATATTGAGAAAATTAAGTCAATTATGGTTTAATGAGTGATGCAATTTTGACCAAGTTCATCCTTGTGAACTTAATTCTTATAACATATATATAAAGGATGTTAATTGGGGCTAAATTTATTGGTTTAGGCTTTAAGGTATGTAATTTAAAGGGTTTGGGGTTTAGGGCTTATGGCTTAGGGTTTAATGTAAATGGTACAGGGTTTAGGGTTTAAGATATTAGATATGCGGTCCAATCACTAAGGTAATTAAAGAACATTTGAGCTACTTGTTCACCTATTTATGACTTGATTACATTCATATTTGTATTTATGATAAAATTAGGGTCAATTATGCCATGTACATGCTGCATACATGTTGTATAATTGATTTATCCATAAATTTGGTTTAGGGTATCAATTTTGCCTAAATCATGCCCTTAATTTCACAAATTGACTAATTAGATTAATTCATGATATAGAATCAATATTTTGATTTTGCCCCAAATCATATATTAATATTGAAGGGGTTCAAATTGGCATCAAATTAATCCTAAATTAAAATAATAAATTAGTTCCTCGTAGTTGGTTAATTACATTGAAGGGGCTTGAAATAACCCCAATTTACTTCAGATTCATAGCTAGATTGGTACTCCAAAGGGTAAGTTTTGGCCATAGGTTTTAAAAGTGAATTTTAAGACATCTCATGATCAAATTAGTTATATCATAATGAATGTATGTTTGTGGCATGTAGTGGTCATTAGGGCGTAGGATTTATAATTTATGTTTTAGGGATTAGGGATTAGGGCATAGGGTTTAAGTTTAAGGATGTGTATATTAATGTCTAATAACTCTATGCCATGTTCAAACCAAATTATTACTAAAAAGGATGTTAATTGGGACTAAATCAATTGGTAAATAGGGAAATTTTATGGTTTACAATTTAGGGTATAATGTTTAGGGTTTATGGTTTAAGGCTTAGGTTTTAATGTATATATGGTTTAGGGTACACAACGTCAATCACAAAGATAGTTGAGCACAATTTGAATCACTTGGAGCCATTTGTGACTGTAGAATGTATTTTTGGGTTGTCATTATACCCTAGATATCATCATGTAGATTGAGTGAATTAGTCAAATGTGACAATCAGTCATGTGATTCAGCTAAACTGAGCCCTATGAACTTAATTCTTAGTCTAAATGATGTTAATTTAGGCTAAAATGATTGGTTCAAGGTTTAAAGAGTTTATATTTATGGTTTAGAGTTTAGGGATTAGGGCTTAGGGTATAGATTTTAGGGTATATAAGGTACAATTGTGATGGTTATTAGGGAAAATTTAAGCTTCTTGAACCTAGATATGTGAGTAAAGAATGTGAATTTGGGATAAAGTATCCCCCACATCATCATAGATTGAGCCTATAAAGTTAAATGTGGTAATGAGTGATGTGATTTTAACCAAGTTCATCCCTATGAACCTAGTTCTTACTATATATAAATGATGTTAATTAGGGATAAATTGATCACAGGGACTTACTAAGCCTCAATGTAAGGAATTTCATCCATATGATATCAATTGGGGATCCAAGTGCTCACCATATTAAAAAAATAAGTATTGTTTAAATTTGATATCCAATTTAGTTTAAAAGATCCATATTCAAGGAATTGCATTCATATATAATGGAAATTGAGGCTTACTTGTCCCTAATTGCATACCATATTGAACTAATCAAGTATTTAGTTCTAGATGATACATAATTGGGGGCAATAGAGGCTTGCCCAAGGAATTGTGTCAACATAATTTTTAATTAGGGCCCTAATTACACACCTTAATCAAATAATTGAGTATTTGATTCAATCTGGTATGAGCTCAGGACCAACTAAACCCTCTATAAGGAATTACATCCATCTAATAATAAATGGGATTTTGATTATATACCAAATTCAACTGAAAGAATATTTGGTTCAATATGATATTAAATCTAGTCCAAACAAGCCTTGTGTAATAAATTTCATCCTTCTACTATCTACAAGGGGCTTTGTTGGTCTCAAATACATAACAGATTGAATCAACCAAGTATTTAGTTTAGTTGAATATGCAATTATGGCCAACCAAGGCTCATACAAGTAATTGAATACATCTAATATCAATTATGACTTCATTGGCCCCAATTGTAAATTATATTCAGCTAATCATGTATTTGGTTTTATCTTATACATAATTTGGGCCAACTAATCCCCATGAAATTAATTTTTTCCATATAATTTTGGTTGGGTTCCATTAGCCCCGATTGTACACCATATTAAACCAATTGAGTATTTAGGTTCAATATGATATGCAATTGGGGCCACTTAATCCCCAAGTAAGGAATTACATCCATCTAATGTCATTTGGGAATCTAATTACACCATGATAAATCAATTGATATTTTTTCAATACTATACACAATTAGGGACAACCAAGTCCTATGTAATTAACTATGTCCACCTAATATCCATTGAGGTATTTTTCACCCCATGCAAGGAATTGTGTCCATCTAATGGCCATTGCGAATATTTTTTCCTAATTTCACATCATATTTAACCAATCAAGTATTCTTCAATATAATCTCTAATTAAGATTAATCAATCCCTATGCAAGAAATTCCTTTAATATAATGCCAATTAGGGCTTTGATAACACACCATATTAAAATAATTGAATATTTAGTTCAATCTAATACACAATCGAGGTTAAATGAGCATTGAGAAAGGAATTATGTACATATGATGTCAATTGGGTCTATAATTGCACACCATATTATAAAAACCAAGTATTTAATATAGTTTAATATGTAATTACAGCAAACCAAGCTCCATTTAAAGAAATATGTCTATCTAATGTCAATTTGGGATCTATTAGTTTGATTGTGCACCATATTGGGATCAAAGGAACAATAAATTGATTCATAGGATAATACATATCCATTTATCATTCAATGCTATCAAATATTGACAGAACATTGGTCCCAAACAACAGTCTTAATCAACCAAACTTTAATCTTAAGACTAATAGGCCTAATGTCTCCTATTTAGGTTTTAGGGTGTTGAGAATATATAACATGATCACATTATTAACATGATCACATTATTAAGTAAAAAAATCACATTACTAATGTAATTAATAATGCAACCATGTTAATAATGTGATCACATTATTAACATGATCATGATATTTGAATTTGAATTCAATTCCCATGCTTTTTGGCTTAGGAATGGCTTTGATTCCTAAGCCAAAGGCTTGGACTATCAATGTACAGCTGAGTTTTGAAAGTTATGACAAAAATAAAAAATTTCAATTTTTATTTCCAAATACACTAAGAATTTTAATGTGAAAATCTTAATACCAGTGAGATAATCATGCTCTCCTCTTTCCAAAAATAAGATTTTTATAATTCTTGGACTAATTTAAGGTTTCAAACTATGTTGATTTCTAACTCTACCTTTTTTACGCCATTACATGACTTAAACATACTTGCCTATACATGTTCATGTAATTTTTATTTCATTTATCCAAGTGAAAAAAATTTATATGGTCACACACTAGGACTAATTCTACACACATTAAAAAAAAAATTGATTTTCATTTTTTTGAGGTAGTTAGGTGCACTGCATAGATGACTATTCATTTTTTATTATTTTTTAATATCTTTTAACTATTAAAATTCATAAAAAAATTATTCATTGAAAAAATATAAAAAAATATAGATCACAAATTAGAAGATCTTATCTAAATTCTCCCTGAAGGGTTTCAAATAATATTTTATGTTGCTCAAAAAATGGTGCACTACACTTCCATCTATCTACTATGGTTTCTAAAAAATATTATCTCCTCTTTAAATTGTATATGTTTGACCTAGTTATACTTAACTATTTTTAAAAAAATTAGTGTTTTGGAAACTAAACTCGAAATGCTACATTTTATGTTCTTACACCATCTTCAAATTTGGAGTGTAAATATCTCAAATTATCTACAAAAGTTTAGATTTATATAATTTGAGGAAAATCATGGCCACAAGTAGGTCGACCCCAACTTTGTGTACTTTCCCTAACACTGTGTATTTTTTAAACTTCTATACCAAGAAAGTACATTAACACACCTAAATAAATCATCTTAAACTCCTTCTTCATAGCTGATTTGAACTCTTCTATGGACTAATTTATATTTTTTATGAATATTATATCATCCACATTTAAAACAAAAATTAAAATACCTTATTTTTTCACCTTGATTATAAAGTGGGATCACTACCACTTTTGCTAAATTGATTGCTCAACAAGTATGATTTTATTTAGCTATACCACGCCCTTGGCACTTGCTTGAATCCACACAATGCTTTCTTCAACCTACATACCTTGTTCTCATTCCCAAGTGTCTCATAGCCAGTTGGCTATCCCACATAAGCCTCTTTTTCGAACACACCATTCAAGAGGTTGACTTGGCATCCATTTGATGCACCTTATATTTATGTTGAGTAGATATTTCAATGATTTTTCTCACTATTTCCAACCTTGATACAGAGGTAAATATATCATTGTAATCATGTCCAAGCTATTATTTGTAGCCTTTGACAATTAGCCTTTATTTATGTTTATCAATCTTTCCTTTGGGAGTGGTTTTAGTTTTGTAAATCCACTTGACACCTATGAATTTTTTTCCTATTGGAAGGTCTACTAAGTCCCATATTTGATTTTTATCTATTACATGCATTTATCTATACATTAATTCAAACCACTTGTTATCCTTTATTATGTCCTAAAAATAGATAGGATCAATTTTTAAAAATAAATCAAAATTCATTGTTTCGTCTTCATTTTCTTCACACCTTGACTTCTGATATATATCTTGCAGACACATTGTCGTCCCTAAGTTTTGATTTGAGTTGGAGGATGATGGTGTTGTCAGATGAGTTTCTCCTTGATCTCTTTGTAGGTTGTTTCCACTAGATGAATCAACCATTTTTGAAATAGCACTCCAACTTGATGTATGGATGGTTATACCACTTGTTGGTTCAATTTCAAGAAAGGGTTCATTGGCCCTTGTTTACACTTGATGTTTTTCTTGTTTGTCTTTTCATGTTATATCCTCAATTAATTGAACATCATGTCTGATTATTAACTCCTTGGTAACTATATTGTACATCCGGTAAGCTTTTAATTTCTCAATATATCCAATGAAAATATATTTCTCACCTTTGTCATCTCACTTTGATCTTCTTTGCTTGGACACATGTGTGCATATGCCACACATCCAAACACTCTAAGGTGGTCAAGACTTAATTTTTGGATGTTCCTTAATTATTGAGGGATCATATACCTAACAGTCTTTGTAGTAAATATATTGATGTTGATATAGCCTCATCTTATAACTCATTGGACAATCCTATAGACTTTAGCATGCTTCTTTCCATCTCTTAGATGGTTTGTTTCTTCCTCTCAATTGCAATAATTTTATGTAGTGTGTACCTAATTGTAAATTTCTTCTTCATGTTATTGTCCTTTCAAAAATTCATAAACTGATTTGAGATATATTCTCCCCCTCTATTAGTTCTCAAAATATTTATGTAATGGCCACTATGCTTCTCAACCATGGCTTTGAACTACTTGAATGTTTCAAATGTTTCTAATTTATTCTTCAAAAATTACACCCATGTCTTTCTATTAAAATTAATCAATGATTGTCATGAAATAAATATTATTAGATAATGAGGGAGTCTTCATAGGACCACACAAATATGAATGTATCATCTCAAGAGGAGTTCTAACTCTCCATGACTTACCCATGTGAAAAAAACTCCTATGTTGCTTCCCCAATATAAAAACTTCACACACTTTATTTGGTTATTCTATAAGGGGAAACCTTCTCACCATTTGCTTCTTGTGAAGAATATTTAGCTCACAAAAAATCAAATGACCATACCTTAGATACCAAAGTGTAGACTCATCCATTACCACTATTTTGAACACTACTGCTAACTCACTTTACATCTTAAAGGAAAATATTTTATTGATTTTCATATTGACTACTACAATCTACTTATTCTACCACTTTTATCATAAATTATGCATTATTAAGCTTCAAATATCACTTTATACCTCTTTTATACAAGCTATCCAATCTTGATTAGGTTGTGATTCAACCTAGGTACATAATAAACATCTTGAATTTGTGTTTTATCACCTTACTTGGTGTGGATATAAATGCTACCTTTGCCTATCATAGGGACCTTCTCATTATTTTCCATATTTACCTTTGATTTTATTGACTTGTAAATATTATTAATCATCTCTTTATTCCCACTCATTTGGTTGTTGCAGCTACTATCTAGATACCACCTTTCTCTACTACTTTACTCAATGATATTTCATCTTATAAACAAATTTATCTCTATCTCACTCTTATCAAGTTCAACATATTTTTCCTTATATAAATTTGAGTCTTACCTATTTAAATCATACTATTTCTTTCTACACTTACTAGCATAATGTCCATACTTATTTCAATAATAGAATTGAACATTAGATTTGTCATATCTTTGTATAAAACCACCTCTTGAAGTGTTGTTGCTCCTTCATCTTCCTCTTCAATGTGATTCTTTATTATTATGTCTTCCACCTTATTGAAAGCTACAAGTCATTCCTCTACCCTTGGTGTTTGCTTCTTTCCCCCTACCTCTCATATTCACATTTGTTTTGAAGGATTGTTTATGGGAAGAGGTGGCTAGCCTATTCAAACTTTATTTAGAGGTTTGTAAGGAACCTATCAACTCATCAATTGTAATTTATTTCAAAAATGTATACTTTTTAATTTCAACCACTATATGATCAAATCTAATTGGAAGGATTCTCAACACCTTCTCAATGATTATATGATCTTCAAGAGTATCTCCATTTATCTTGATTTAATTTACTATGTTAATTTTTATTGTAAATAAGTCATTGATTAACTCATTTTATCTCATATATATGGTCTCAAAGTCTATTATCAATAGTTACGACTTTACTAGCTTCACCTTGTCAAGACCTTGATAGGCATTTTAAAAAATATCCCAAGCTTGCTTGGAATGGGTAGTTGTTGGTATTCTTGGAAAGTCTGAATCAATCAATACCATCTTAATGTAGCTTAGAACCTTGACAAAATAATTTGGTCAAAAGTTTATCATTGGAGGCATAACCAAGTCATGACACATAGAAAGATCAGAGATGTTTTTCAATATCATCCTTTCTATCATAAAATATTAATTTGGATGTAAAAAAACTAGTTGGAAAAGGGTACAAAGATATTTTAGGTGCAAGAAGATTGTGTATTTTTAAAAAAAAAATTATACTTAAGGGTATTGAATGCTACCAGGGCTACAACTTCTGTATAACTACCTTCTACAAGTTCCCATAGCTCTTGTAAGTAAAAAAGTGTCTTCATCTTGATGCACCATACATCATAGTTATTTCTTTCAAATATTGAGGGTTACTGCCATGAAATTTTGCTATTGGTTGTCATCTTCAATATACCTTAAAAACCTTTTAGTTCTGATACCAATTATTGGAAATAAAATCTAGGTGAGTAACACTTAAGAGAACAAAGAGAATGATGAACAAAACAAATTAAAAACAATAAAAACACTAAACAAAAAGCTTAAAACTACTAAAAGAGGAGAGATAGAATATGGTTTAGAATACAAAAAGAAATATATTAATTTTGATTCAATAAAATATTGTTTAAAAAACACACAAAAAAATATATTAATTTTGATTCAAATATAATATGATCTAAAACACACAGAAATATATTAATTTTGATTCAAAAAACTATTACAAATGCTGGTTACATACTTGTAATAACTTCCTAAAGCTAATGTTATTTTTCACACTTATAAAATTGATATACTGAACTTAGTACACTATTGTGCTATTTTAATAGAGTGATATTCTAATTTTACTCACTTTATACATATTAATCCTACTATGTCTGTTGCATATCTATACTTATTATCTGCATGTTGTAGTCACTATGTTCTCCTTGCATTCATTCTCTATTTTTTCTATTATCTTCTTCTTCTCTATACGCTGTAGATTGTTACTGCATGTATATTATGCCCCTTAAATTATATTCTTCTCTTTTATCTTCGAATACATTTAAATTTTTCTCCACCTACCTCCTCACATTCATGTTCAACCAAATGGTTCCTAAATGTCATTCCAAATTCAAAATTGCTCATTAATTTCTTAGATAGGTGGAAGAAGGTAAGAATAAAATATTCTAACAATTAGCAATTATGTGAAGTACATTTAATAAGACAAATTATTTTTCAATTATTTAATACTTATGCTCTCAATAATCCTCTTCTTAGAAAATAATTTGTGGGTTGAGCTTGCAATCCATTTGATTAGTTTGCAAAACCATAAGATTGTAATCGGTGGTGATTTCAATGCAGTCCTCTGAGAGGAAACTCCTTCATTAATCAATCCCACATTGAATTTATACATACTTTGTGAATCATAAGGCTTTGATAGATGGACATTGAACCAAATCAAGGATGAGATAAATGGACAAATAGGCACCTTAGTTTCAACATCATCTTAGAAAGACTAGACAAGTTCATGGTTAACCCAAATTGGTTGAATGAGGACTAGATAACATAATGTAAAGTTGTAACTTCTAATTATGACTCTAACCATTAAACTTTCCCTTTAAAATTTGAGTTGATGTGGATGCACTCTCCAAACTTGGCAAAAAATGTAAAAAAGTGGTGGAACTATCATAAGTTAAATCCACCCCCAGAACATGGAACACAAAATTCTTCAAAAATATTTTTTTGGAAAGGTCCATGTGGAGGAGTTAAAATATTTGAATGAATTTGTATTTAATTCAAAAATGGATTAAAACATCTACAACAAATAGAAAAATTATTAGCTGAGCTAGATAAACTATCATTGCATGAAAACATCTATTGGAAACAAAAATCAAGGGAGGAGTGGGTCAAGACAAGAGATCAAAACGAAAGATTTTTCAATAATTTTGTAAAAACTTTCAAAAAATATTTAATCAATTATTTCTTCTAATGTTCGGTTACTTAATGATCTGGATGAGATGAGTATAGAAGTCGTGGTCTTGTTTGAGAGCATCTTGGACTACTGAACCTTCCAATCCTTTGCAATGGTAGTCTTGCATGTTTTTTTGATTGATTAAAATTAGTTTTGTTATCATTATAAATATGCCACGCAAACTCTCCCTTTTATTTCTTACTTGAGTGAATTCCTTTCTTTAACATATTATATTTAGATATAATAGTTTTAGTTGTTTAATTAATTTGTATCTTTTACATAAATTCATTCTAGTTTTAACATTTACGGGCATGCAAGGCAATATAACAATTTTATATCTAATTAAAACTAAAATTTATTTTTATTTATATATTATTACTTGTACATCAACAATTTAAATTAATATTCTCTACATAATTATTTTCACAATAAAAAAGTAATGTATTTTATTCGATTCTAAATAGTCTATATATTTTATTTTAAATTTTCTTTTAATTTTATTGGCATATTATTAGTCATCAATTTAATATTAGATGCTTGAATACTTTTAAGGACTTCAAAATTATATCTATAAGTGTCTCATGCAAAATTTAAATATAATAAAATTTTAATCTTAATAACAAATATATAAATTATATGAAGTCCTGTTTTGCATGGAAACATCAACTTGATGTTGCTCTTATAATTCAATGCAAAATTATATGTATGCAATCAACTTAGGAGAATTATATATATAAAAATGTAACTATAATAATAACATTATTACATTTTAAATATACCTTTTATATTTCAAAATTTTAATTAGATTGAAATAAATATTTACAAGTTGCAAATAAAGGCTCACTATGGACTTCAAGTCAATTCAACAAATGTGACATGCTCTAAGTTATTGATAATTGTTTCATGACTAAGGTTTCAAGCATTGGACCAATATTACATGGACAAAAAATGAAAAAAAGGTTTCTCAACATCTTACTATGCAAACATATCGAATTGCTCACCAAAAGTGAGATGCGAAAATAAGAAGGTCAAGTGTTAACAAAAACATCAAGAAGGTTTCTCAACATCTTACATTGCAATCATATCAAATGGATCACCAAAAGTGAGAAATGAAAAGAATAAGGTAAGCTTGAAACTAGGCACCTGATACTTGGAGTTAACTGATGCTAACACATAAATCAAAGTAATTGAAAAACATAGAGTCTTAACATAACTACTTACCCATTTCCAATGGTACTAAAATGTTCTAAAGGAAGGTTTAGTACTGATGATAGTTCTTAGACCTATATACAAAACATTTTATTTCTTGTCCTTAGTAATCAAATCTATCAATCTCTTCTTTATGATGTCATCCCTCTGCTTAGGGGATAAACATGTGTTGAAATTATATACTCAAAAACCCCTATTAAATGGTTAAACCAAATTAATATATCTAATAATCATATTCAATATAAGTGTCAAATTAGATGTCTAAATTATATAAGTGGTAAAAGTACATTAAACCCATTTGGTATTAATCAAAATAGGTTCATCAAATCTATCTGATTCTATACAATATAGAAAAATCAAATCAATTAATGCTACTCAATTATCAACATGTTAAAATGATATAAACATTCTAATCTATTTGATGTTAATATTTATAAGCAATTCAAATGTGTTTAACACTAACCAACAAAAAAATCAATTTCTTAATTTACATTTAAAAACATCAATTATTTTTGAAGCTCAATCTAATAAGAATGTAAATATTACTTGAGATTAAATGAAATAAACACATCAATTCTATTTGATGTTCAAAAAACATATAATTCATTTTGATGTTAGTCCTAATCATTAAAATTGTGTACTAGAATAGGCAGTAAACATCATTTATATATTTATTATTAGTCTCATAATTGTCCAAATCATTAAACAATAACTAAGGAAGTAAATATAATACAAATAATATCTAATCTAGAGAAATCCACATGGAAAATTACATTTATTACAATAAAAATATAAGTAGTTTATCAGTAAAAACTAGATGCATAGCATCCTCTCCCACTAGGAAAATAAATCATCTTGATGGTTGTAAAAAAGTAAAAGATTAAAATAAATAAATAAGGGAAAGCATTTAATTCTTTTTCATAATCCTCCCATGTAGTACTCTTATTATAGTATTAGTCTCATTGGACCTTAGTGGGTCTATGAGTATCCTCTTTCATATAGTTTAGATAACTATATACTAAAAAATCATATCTATGAAATTTGATCCTTTTCTAGAGTCACCCCAAAAAAGACGTAAATTGATTGTATCCCAACAAAGATGTAAATTGACTCCATCACCATTGGGAGACAACATTATTTCATAAACTTAATTTGTGAGTATCAATGATTTGTAGAGGCTCTCCCAATATCATTTATGGATAATAAATATACAAATATATCCAATCAATTATATGTTAAATATCTCCATGGTAACTATTATAGCTCAAATTTACACCCTTGAGAGGGTGTCTTCAAGTCCCCTCACTTTAGATATACAATGGGAATAATCTTAGGTTGTGGGTGACCTCTAAGTAGACTAAACCTCTAGATTTTGAAATCTGAAATGAATTGCATTAATTAAATTCCCAAAAACACTAATAGAGGTGCTTATATATATAATAAGAAGTTAGATTACATATCCTAATCTGTAAGGGATTTTGACTCACAACATAACTAATCACACCTAGGAAATACCCCAAATAACTAACCTATGTCAATCAAAGGTTAATAACACTTTGAGACATTTATTACAAAATAGTTAGGATTAATTATTCTAACATCCCCCCTTAATTGATCATATCCTAAAGAGGAGAGAGAATTTTTGAATGCCTCAAACTTATCACATGCAAGTGACTTCTTGAAGACATCTGCACATTGATCCTGAGTGGGGAAATACTAGAGTTGTATGTTGTGTTGTTGATCATGTTCATGTATGAAATGAATCTGAACCTCTATGTGCTTTTTATTTCATGAAATAATGTATTGTGAACAAGATGTAAAACACCCTAATTATCAAAATTTAGAACTATAGGTTGAGTCTGTGGAACTCCAATTATTGAAAGAATGTGGCATATCCATATTGCTTCACAGACAACTCATACTACAGTGTGATATTATTCCTCTATGGAAGATCTAGAAACATAATTCTACTTCTTACTTCCCCATGAAATCGGACTAGATCCTAGAAAGAACACAAATCCAAAAGTGGATTTCTTGTCATCAATAAAAGTTTCATGATCTTCATCTATGTATCCTATCAAGAAGAACTTATCATTCTTATTGTACTCTAGGCCATACTCAAATGTACCTCTAATTTATCTCAATACCCACTTTACTGCTTTCCAATATGTCACCTTTGGTTCCTGCATGAACTAAGAAAGATAACTAACAACATAGCTAATATCTGGCCTAGTATATGTCAAGTAAATGTGACTCCCAATCAACTATCGATAGAGAGTTGCATTTACTTCTAGTGATGGATCTATATGAGACAACTCAACTATTATCTCCATAGGTGTTACAATAGGCTTGTTCCATCATCTTGAATTTATTGATCAATGTCTTGGCATACTTCATCTGTGAAACAAAAATGTAATGTTCCTTCTACCATACCTCTAAACCAAGATAATAGTGTAGTATCTTGAGATCTATCATGTCAAATGATCATTTCAGATCATTCTTAGTTGTATCGATCATCTTCACTATGCTACCAATAATAACTAAATCATCGACATAAACAATCACTATAACAACCTCTCCCCATGATTTTTGATGTAGAGGTTAGGATCATATGGACTCCTATTTAATCCATGTTGTATGATATTCTCATCAATATTGATGTATGAAGCTTGGGGAGCCTATTTTATCCCATAGAGAAACTTGATAAGCCTACACCCTTTCTATTCCTAATTAGGTGCCACAAATCCTTCAAGTTGAGTGATGTAGACTTCATCTTTAAAATATCTATTAGGAAAGGCACTTCTTACATCCATTTTATATACTTTACATCCAAACTATGTAGCCATAGAAAAAACCATTTTGATAGTCTTTATCTAAGCTATGGGAGCAAAAGTCTCCTCATAATCAATTCCTTCCTTTTAAGCATACCCTTTTGCAAAAATCCTTGCCTTGTACTTATCAATACTACCATTTACTTTGTACTTGGTCTTAAAGACCCATTTGTATCCTATAAGCTTCTTACCTGATGGAAGATCAATAAGCTACCAAATTTTATTCTTCATCAATGACTGATATCTTGCATCCATGGCATCTTTATAAGGTCTAGACTATAGGGCTTTTGTTACTATAGAGGGCTCATATGTTTCTTGAAAAATAATCATAATGGCTATATTAACCTATTATAGAGCCATGATTTGAGTCCCTAGTCTATAATTAGATGTATCTAGTATTCCATTCAAGTTAACATCTTATATATTACTTTTATACCACTTGGGCATATGTTGAATGTAGGTGGTGGTGTTGGAGGTCATGTTTGACTATCTTCCTTTTCACTTTCACCATCACTATCTAAAAATATTATAGGATTTTTGCTTGTATCATTTACTTGTGTATAATGTGGATTGACTCCAATCTTTTCATCAAACACTACATCTCTACTAATTAGTACCTTCTTTATTTCTAGATCAAGTAGCTTGTAAGCCTTTGATTGTGCACTGTATCCCATAAAATTACATTCATTTATTTTCTTATCCAACTTCTTTATTTTCTTCTTAAGAACATGAATATATGCCTTGAAACCAAAAACTCAAAGGTGATTAAGCTCTAGTTTATTCCCTATCTAGGCTTCATGAGGTGTGATTCCATTAAGAGCTTTGGTGGGTGACCTATCTAACAAGTAGACTACAATGTAATAAGCTTCTACCCAATATGTATTAGGTAATTTTGCATCCTCAACCATGTTGTGAAACATTTACACAATGAGTCTATTACACTATTGTAAAACTCTATTATGATGAGGTGAATATGGATCTCTTAGTTTCCAACTAATTCCATTCACACTAAGATAGGTTGATAATTCTTTACTGGTGTATTCCCCACCATGATTTGAGTGGAGGGTCTTAATTTTTCTACTAGTTTCATTTTCAATTGTGGCCTTGAATTTTTTCAAGAATTGAAAATCTTGATCCTTAGTCTTCAATAAATATAACCACATTTTCTATGAATAATCATCCACAAAAAGATGAAAGTATTTGTACCCTCTGAGAATGGAAGCAAAATGTCTATAAAGGTCAGTGTGCACCAAGTCCAACTTACTAATTGATTGATACTTAGTCTTTCCAAAGGGACCTCTTCTTTGTTTTCCTACTAAGTAATTGGTATATATATCAATATACTTCTTGAGTTTGGGAATACCACAAACCATATCATTTTTTCTCAATTGAACCAAATAACCATAACTTAAGTGATCATATCTTCTATGCCATAAATTACCTAGTTATATATCTTTAACCATAAGTGCTTGATGATCATTTTGAATAAAATCAAGAAGAAACATTTTTCTAATGTTGGAAGCCTTGAAAATCACTTTGAAATGCCTAAAATTATCTTTGATGTCTCAAAATGTTTGACCATTTTGGTGATCAAATTTAACCATGAGGTTGTGGCCAAGTAGCTGATTAACAGACAATAGATTTTTTGTAAGTCTTGGAATATAAAGAACATTTGAAATGTTACAATTTACGTTTCCAAATTAAATTTTGATGTCACCACTACCTTGTACTATATATAAGGTATCATCTTGAAGTGAAACATTTCCCTTTGATTCTATTTTTGTCAAATTAGAAAAATAGTCTTTTCTCCCTATCATGTGTCTGGTTATTCCTAATCAACATACCAAACTACACTTAGATGATTGGTAGAATCATGTGTTTGAGTAACTAAACCATATTCCTCATTTGAAGAATCATTATCTTCAACAACATTTCCATGTTTTTGAGGGTTGAAATTTTTCCTTTTCCACCTATTTTGTTGTTTTGGTTGCTTTTTTTCTTTTTGTGGGGACTTTTTGTAAGAGGGCTTCTTGCTTGATGAGCCCTATTGAAATGTGTTATACCAACAATGTTTTAGGTCATGTCCCTATTTTCCATAAATTTGACATGATTTAGAAGAATGTGAATTATTCCCTTGTTAGTTTTATTTTTTACTCTACTTTGGAGATTAATTTTGACCCTTCATGTGTTTCTTCCTCTTTTCATTTGATGTGAGTGCATGTTTGTCATCTACTTCCTCTGAATTATGTATAACTTCTTCTTATTGCAATAAATTTACCAACACCTCAAAGGTTGGTTTTTATCCTATAACATTCAAAGTAGTCACAAAGATCCTATACATGGGGGGTAGTGATCTAAGGACTATAGGGACCAAAGAATCATCTATAATCGTTCACCCAAAGATTGAAGTGAAGCCCACAAAATTTCAACCCTTCTAAGGAATGCTTCTACTTTTTCATCTGAATTGATCTTGAGAGTGTGCAATTGGCTCTGAATATGCTTGATTTGATTTTGATTCTTCACTTTATATATATTTTTAAGCTTATCCCAAGCATCTTTTGTAGTTGTAGCACTACAGATATGAGGTTATACCTCCTCTAAAACTCCAATCATGATTATTAACTTAGCTTTTTAGTATCCTTGTCAAATTTTTGTTGTTGCTCAACATTTGTTTCATGTCTGACCCATGTGCCTTCTACTACTAAAAAACATCTTAAAAATTAAGATGTGTTTGTACTTATGTTTTCCATGTTGCATAATTATAACTATGAAGTAATTGTCTGTTAGGAAGCACAAAACATAGTCCAAAACTAGACATTTTGCAATTTGCATATGACAAATTACAAGTGTGTTATTAAGTGTAAAAATGAAATGTGAATTTGTAAAATGTGAATAAAATGAAAAAATGCATACTCAAATATGACAAATTACACACAAGCACACAATGGATGTTGAAATCTACCAAAAGTGCATCCAAAAATGCAATGGAAAATAAGATGTCGATTTCAATTGAAAATATGTCTGAGGAGCAAATGAGGTTAAAATTTTCTTGTTGCAAGAGAATTTAAGGTTTTTTAGGGAAAAAATATCCCCCTTCCTCATTTCAATATTTTTAATTTTGATAAAAAAAGGCTTTTCACCTTATAATTTTCAATGTTTATGATGAATCAATAAATTTCACCAATAAAGTTTACAATCTGATACATAATCAGAATAAATAGATTTTACAGTTGTGAAGATCACAAAAAAACATCAAACTAAAAATTATGGAAATATGGGTGATCAATATGTATAAAGCATCCTTAACACTACATATATATCAAAAAAATAGCCAAGGTGAAAAAGACAATCACCTTCCCAAGCTTCATGGATAAAAAGTTATGAACCTTGAAAGAAAAGATCTTCAAATATGTCTCATAGTGGTGAAGGACAAACCTTTAGGGGCTAAAAACAATGCCCAACAGATGGTTATATGGCATGAATAGAGGTTTAAAATTTATGGTGGCATGATGGTAGTGTTTATACTGGAAGTGGTGGATCTAGCTGGTTCTCCACCCAAAATATTGACCCTACACCAAATGAAAACTTCCAAATTGCCCTCTACCTTCAAACTTTCACCATGGGTGCCTTGGTGCTCCATTTTCAAAAAATAAATACTTTTCAAAAATATCTTAATGAAATAAATCTAGTGATATAATATTTAATCCATGATTCTACAAAAACTATCAGAAAAACCACCATTTTTCTATTGTTCCTCATATGTCCTACAAAATAGAAACTTAAAAAAATAATAGAAAATCACCAAAAGATCCAAAAATTTTGATTTTTTTTTTTTCAGTTCATATTTTTTTAGTAGAATTCAAAAAAATATAGGATTGGTTCCAAAGATTCTATATTTTTCTAGATCTAAAAAATAATACAAATTTTCTAAATATGAAGATCTAAATATATTCACAAATTTGAAATTGATATAAAAAGGGCTTCAATATATATATATATATATATACATATATATATATATATATATATATACACACACATATATATACATATATATATATATATACATATATATATATACATATATATATATATACATATATATATGTATATATATATATATATATACATACATACATACATACATACATACATACATACATACATACATATAATATTACCAATTTAAAAAATTGATCAATATCAAATAAAATTTCAGATTTGAAATTGTAAATTTAAACCCTCTTCTACAGGCTAAATATAAATAATGAGATCAAACCCTCATTAAAAAATGACAATAAATGACTGAATATGAACCCTTTTTTAAGATTGAATTGATGCAAAAATTGTTAAAATTTTGATAAACAAAAGAAAATTGCATACAAGACAACTATTCTCTTTTCGTAAAATTGTCCAAAATTTCAGTAGCATTTTGGATTGGGATAGCTGATATTGGAGCAGCATGATGTATCTAAGGATCGCATGAATCTTTCTCTCGATCTCCACTAAATCTCCAATGCTTCAAAAAAACTCCTCATGATTTCTTGCTCTGGTACCAAATGAATGCTAGAATGAATTGCATTAACTAAATTTAAAAAATCCCTACTATAGGTGCTTATTTATACAAGTAGTGAGATTAAATCTCCTAATCTATAGGATATTATGACTCACAATACAACTAATCACACTTAGGAAATACCCCAAGTTACTAACCTATGTCAATCAAAGGTTAATAAGAGTGTGAGACATTTATTACAAAATAGCTAGGATTAGTTATTCTAACAGATTTTGGGTTAGCTTCCAAGTACAAAACCTATACTAAAAACTAAACTACTGATTTGATTGGAAAATGGATATAAGGAAAGATAAAAATAATAAGAATAGTTGGAGGTGATGCACCAAACATGATATCCTCTACTTGCTAAGGTTTGAACTATGAAATAATAGGATACAATCTAACTCTACTACTTCAAGACTGTCCATATCACACTAGTGATTCAATATGAAGGTTATCACAATTATAAAGGATTATGATGACATTCAAGAGGTACTAATAGAATAGACTAATGACATATCAGTTCTCAAACTTATCAAACCATGTGTCACACTTCATATGACCTATGAAAGAAAGATAAACTCACATAGAGGCATGAAAGAGAAGGACAAATGCAAGGAAGCTCAATCACCATCATAAAACATTCATCAAAAATTAATTCTAGATCACTATATGAAAGATGAAGATAAAAATATTTATTTTTAATTTATTTCAATAATCAATTATATGTCTTAATTTTGGCAGGGCTTCACCATCACCAATTTGAGGATACATTCCAAGTCATTCAATGCTTGTTTTATATCAAAAAGAGAAGAGAAGAGAGAGAATATAGAATATAAATATCATTATTACCATTCATCATCATAATATTTATAAAATAGGAGAATATTGACACTAATCCCATTAAGAATGTGTTTTCATCTTCTTTCTTGAACATCATGACCAAGTGTTGATGAGTTTCCTTGTGAATAGTGGCATAAGAGGTTACTTTATCCATCCCAAACTTATTAAATCTAACTAATTTTCATTGAGGATAAACCTTTGAATTTTTAATGGAAGTTAAAATTATTTTATCTAACACTTGGCATGCTAAGAAACTTCTATGCCAACCTTTGTCTCCTCTATGCCTCTTCATCAAGTGAAACCTACATTTGAGCTTCAAGTCTCTCTTAAGACTTTCTCTTGCCATTAGAAAATTTTTACTCTATAAAATTTATGTTTGGTGCCATGGATACCTCCCTATTAATCTATATTTTTATGAGGTTATTTCATCGGTTCAAGTAGCTTTGGTCTTCCTTGAAGGTTACCTTGTAGTTGTAGCCCTTGCAAGAGACATGTCAGAGATATTTTTTGCCATGGAAAGCTCAAGTAACCATAAGAAATGTATCTTGGGTTTTTTTTAAGACCAAAGATAATCTAATTTGTTCATACCATGATTTTGGGATAATTTCTCATAGATTTTCAAACCAAAACCTAACTTCATAAGGCCTGCAACTAGGCTTCTCATGCTAGTTAGTGGGGCAGTTCTCACTTTGGCTTAATATAGTGAACTGGAATCTAATTTATCACCTTGAGAAGTATGTGAAATGGATTATATAATTTAATATTGTATTTTATCTATCTCATAATGCCTTTCAAATTTATTTGAGGGCTTGTCACAACTTTTCATGCTTCCAAATAAGGCTATAACCTTCATTTCTTGCCTTTTTTATAGACTCTAACTTCACATGTGATGAAAATATGTTTTACTAGGTACCAAGGAGAGTAAAAAACATCATCTAATTCATTTTGTGTCTCATTAAATCCATCTTGAGTACTTAATAAGTTAAACTCCTCCATCAGGGCCTTTTGAAGGGTTTAAGTAGCATAATTTATTAACGATTATTCATAGCCTTGAGGGATTGGATTGTTGAGGAAATGAAAAGGATTTTGAGTGGATAACACCCTTAAACATTAACAAGGAGATATAAATCCCATAAATCTTCTCATGGATGTTCATACATGATGAATATGTTTCTTGGGTGATTAGTCTGCAACTGTGAGCTCGAATAGGGTGGTTTGGTCCAAAAATACATAAACTTGTTTGGTTTTGGATTCAATAACATGTTTAAGGTTTGTATAACCCTAAATAATTAATTAAAGTTATCATTTTTAGTAAACCACTTTCCAAACTCATTATAACCTTTATGAGCCTATGATCAGGGATTGGAGCAACATTGTGTTGTTGACCTTAGGAATTTGTGTTTTACATTGTATCCCTTCTCTCAGTGGCTCAGACTCATGGGAACATTTATAAACATATTTTCCACCTTATTTAAACTTTTAAAACATAAAAATAGTCCCATACTTGTAATAATTCTTATATTATCATACACAAACTTCTTTCAACCCTTAAAAAAACTCCCATACTTGTAATACTTCTTACATTCTCATACACAGACATGTGTATAGAAGTCTTATGCTTTTGACTGCAAGTATGAATATTTTTTTATTTATTATAAATTTAGTGGTTTTTTTGAATATGAGAGGTGTTATAAATATTCTTCATGTTTCTTAACATTTTTCAACCTTTTGGAACTTTCCATTCACCATCATTGTGCATTTCCACTCCTATATACTTGTGGCAGGTTGTAGGTAGTAATTTGACACAAAACTCATTCTCTTATGAGTGTTTTTACTTATATGGACCAATATATTAAATAATGGAATTATAGGTGACATCTACCCAATCTTCAAGACCCTATTTAGAGTCACACTTGACATCATAAGTATATTGTTCCTCAAGTCTGCCCATGACATGCTTGTAGATGATGGGTTGAGTTTCTTAAATGTTAAGCCTTAAATTTGAGGTCTCTTTAGTTATTCTTTATCTTCTTATTGATCTTGTAAATTATAGGAATTATATCTATATCTATTCTACCTTGGAAACCTTCTTAAACATTTATTCAACCCCACACAACTAGTATTATTTTCACTTAGGCTTGTGACAAGCCTATAGGTATAATTTCGGCCTAGAACCCCTTATTACCTATGACTACCACTTTTGAGCTTACTTGATTCATTAGTGGCACTATGATTTTCTAAGTTCTCTTAAGGTTTTATCTAGATTATGAGAATGGGAAGCCAATCATATATTATTTTCTCCATTATAACAATAACTCAACACCACCTTTTTATGCCTTATTTCATGCACACATACTTACTTAAATTCTATACACCTAGATTCCAGCCTTTCTTCATTGGTTTGATGGGTTTGAATCATAAATCATCAATAAATATTTAAAATGGAAATAAAATACTATGCCATGTTTTCAAAAAACCATATCTACCTTTCACACACTTATTTTAGTGTCATTATTGACCTACTATATGCAGACCTGTAGGTTTTGTTAAAGTATGTATTTCATATGTATTTATCACATTTTCTAGTGTCTTAGCTATATTTTTCATCTTGTAGTGAGTTTTTACTATGTGAGGCTTTATCCCACATTGCAAAACTTATCTATTTTAGTATTTTTCCTTGCCTATATATGCAAGTGCCTTCATTTTTACTAGCATGCTTTTAATATGCTTCATTTCTAAATATATATGATCTACCTTGTTTTTGTATTTCATATCTGCACCTTCTTTTGTGATGTTTTGTTTCCAAAACTTTGGATTATAGGGTTAGAATTCCTTTACCATTCCTAACATGGTACTAGAGCCCTAAAAATTTGAAACCATAGGTGATCTTGCAATTTTTAGATAATTATATTCTACTTCCCTTTTCATAGAGAATCATAGAATAAAGGTGTGCAAGAAGATCTTGGTGCCCTTTTGGTTCCTCTTTTTAGACTTTTCAAAGATTTTGAATTTTTTTGGTTTCATGGTCATGGATATCTATAATTTCCTTTAGAGGAGAGGCTAAAGAGATCTATTAGGAGATTAAAATCTGATTTGAGAAGCATTGAAGGATCTAAGCATTTAAGAAGCATTTAAGAATCTACGCTTTTGGCATTATTTTTTTATCAAGCTTGGCACTTTGAGCGAAGGCAATGAAATGAATTTAAGACTTGTTTTAGAATTTCTAAAGATTTAGATCTATTATTTCTCATACTTAGTCTTGAAGCTTCTATTATATTCAATTATGTTAAGTTTGTTTTGAGTTTTTCAAATCTATGTTGATTTTTTTTAAAGAAGAGACATTGATCTAGTAAGAAGGCATCCTTATTGGTGGAGATCTTACTCTTTCACCTAAAAATATGATCTAAGGAAGTAAGGAGGAGGAACCTTTTATTTTTTTCCATATTTGTTTTAAGCTTGGCATCATCCCTTTTTGGCATCATTTTCTTCCATGTTGGAGCATGGAAGTGTTGGCTAGAAACTAGGCATTAGACTAATGAGATAAGATGTGTTAAAGGTGTTGAGTGTGGTGTCCTTTCTTTTAGTAAAGTATTGAAATTTCTCATTTTATGTGTGTGGTGATGTAATTTTTTTATCTCATATGAATTTCTAAGATTCATTTGGGAGGAGGCATTAAGATATGTTGAGTTCCAAACTTAGATTTGAGGCATTGACTTGTCTAAGAAGCTAAAATTTGTTGTGCTAGATCTGAATAAAATAAATTTGCAAGTGGAATCATCTTACATGCTAAGGCATCCTAATATATCTTTTTTCTCATCTACATTGAATGATTTTTTTTTGGAATTGAAGTTGGTAGATCTAAATATAGAGAACAAACCTGGGCTGAGGAGAGAGGAGGCATCATTTCAAAGGCATTGACCAAACTTTGGTTGGGCTTTGGAAGAGAGTGGAGCATTTTTTTAATTTAGACTATTGCATTGTGTTTTAGATCTACCAAAGAAGAAGAAATAATCTGAGTTTGCATCTTCCTGGGGATATCTAAGCCCAAAAACAATAGTAATTTTCCTTTTTCTCCTCTTAAAACCAACATTTCATCAAATTTTTGCTTCTACAAGTCTAAATTTTTGCCTTAATAAATTTTTTAGCTCAATTGCACATGTAAGGGTCACCCAGCTAGTTATTTTTTCACTTTAGTTGTCCTTTCTAAGTCTATATAAAAATTACAGTTCCAACAAGTGGTTGGATGACTATGTCCTTTTATATTTTGGTCACTAAAATCCTTTTGTAGTCTTTTTTAATTATTTTGACCTATTTTATGAGAAATCATAACTCTTGTAACTTTTGAACCTTAACTCATATTTGAGTTCTATTTTTTAAAAGTGCATGTTTTTTGATTCTCTATCCATTATTTTTATTAAATTATAAAAATGCACTATTTTTATAAAGTTCTAAAATTGGGGGGTCCTATAATATAATCTTTTGGGGGTTTATCTTGGTGCTGATTTTGTGTACTCTTTGCATTATTTTGACCATTATCAGCCTTTGACTACACATAATTATTACACATGTAGACCTCGAATGGAAAAATCATAAAACACAAAGGATTATGGTCCCTAATGAATGAAACATAACCACAATTCACACAAGAATTTGAAATTTTTTTAGCATCAGTTTAAATTTGAATAATGTATGACCTTAATTGAGATATATGTGAGAGATAGTCTCTTATTTCATTTTAATGGGTGTGATTCTCCATTAAAAATGTGGACTAGGTTAAAGGGTTTGTTTGGGAAAGTAGACCACTTGAGAGTGATGCAGCTTGAAGTTGAGCTTAATTTACTAAATATATATGACTTTGCTTCCATTGTAGATTACCTCACAAATTTTAAGCATTTATTGACATAATTTAAAGGGATTGGATGAGATAAAAAGGATAAAGAGTATGTATACTTAATCTTTATAAGTTGAGTGGCACATTCCAAATCTTTGATTTCACCTTTTTGTTTAGTATGGATGCATTAGTTACCTCATTCAAAATGCTAGATTTAGAGTTGTTTTGTGAGAGACTCACTAGAAGGAATCCAAATTGTCTCACCTTGAGTCTTCTACCTCTCAAAAAACATTAGTGGCCTCACATCCTAAGTCTAGGGTAAAATCTAAGGGTAAGAAGAAAAACACTTCACCTTAAAATGCACCTAAACCCACCAACACTTGTATATCTAAACCCAAACCATCTTCCAAATCCAAGAACAAGTCTAACCTATCTTGCTCCTATTGTGAAGGGACTAGCCATGAAGAGTCTAGGTGTTTCAAAAGAATGTAAGCCTTAGATGATGCTTTTAGGAAACATAAAGTCTCTATATCCATTCCTTCAACATCTCATGAACATGGGAAAGCACTTAATATTTTTGAGAGATCACTATTCCTAATGGAATAAATTTGGTTAGGTAAAAATTGATTTACCACACCAAGTATACAACTAATAGGTCCATTGACAAGTATAAAGTAGGTCTTGTTGAAAAAGGATTTTTTTAAGTCAAAGGTATTAACTATTCTAAGACTTTTGCACCCATTCCCAAGATGGATTTTATTTGCCTTACAATTTTTCTTATTATATCATAGGGTTGGATAATATATCAAATGGATGTTAAGAGTGCTTTTTTGCATGGAGACTTACATGAAATATATATGGAGCAACCTATTGGGTTTGTTCATAATTCTTCTCTTGTTTTTCAGCTTAGGATGTCTCTTTACGGTCTCAAACAAGCCCCTCAAGCTTGTTATGAGAAGATGGATTCATTTATTCTCTCCACTGGGTTTGTCTTCTACCATTTTAATTCCATAATGTATATTTAGTGTATTAGGGAGGGCATTGTTATTATGTTCTTATATATTGATGATCTAATTTTCATAGGCAACTCTTCATCTTAGATTCAAACTATTCAAAAGATACTTTTAGCAAGTTAAACATGCTATATCTTGGCCTTATACATTTATTCTTTGATTTATAGATTTCATAGTCAAATATAGGGATTTATTTGAGTTAGTAGAAGTATACCCTTGATCTTGTTCGGCATTTTGGCATGGCTAATTGCAATCCAAGTCCTCCTTTTCAATTTGGATTGAATCTCACTGCCTCTTGTACTAATATACTTTGTGATCCTACATTGTATAGGACTATGGTAGGGAGTCTTATGTATTTGACCCATACTTGACAAATATATGATTTGAAATTCAGATTATATCTAGATTTTCACATGACCCTCATGATAGTCATTAATATGGTAACAAAAGGATTTTAATATATCTATGAGGCACTACTCATTTTGGATTACACTACACCAGGGGTTCTACTCAATTGGTTGGATACAATTATTCATATTGGGTAGGTTTTCTTGATGATAGGTGTTCTACTTTTGGCTACATATTTTGTCTTGGTTCTTCACCTATTTCTTGGTTATGTAAGAAATAGTACATTGTTTCACTTTCATCTATAGAGGTTGAGTATAGGGCAAAAATTATAATGAGTTAGCAATTTTTTGGCCACATTAGTTGTTTATAGAGTTTGGCTTCATGTAAGATCCACCCATTGCACTTTGGTGTGACAACCAAAGTGTAATTCATATATCTCACAACCTAGTTGAGCATCAATGAACAAATCACATTGAGGTATATATGCACTTCATTTGTCAGCACATTTAGGATGGTGTTCTTAGCTTAGAGTACATTTTGACTCAACAACATATTACAAACATCTTCATGAATCCTTTTGCATCAACCTAATTTACTTGAGCTATGTGGCATGATTGGGGTTTTAGAAGTTTCTCTTGGGGGTTTTTCATGAGGACATATTCCATATTAATTTCATGGATAGATATTTTACATGAGTACCTTATCAGGCCTACTTGCCAAGACTTATAATGTGGATATGCCACTATTTCTTTTTTAGCTTTTATTATCCCCTAGCTTCAATTGAGGGGGGTGTTAGATTATGTATTTCATGTGTATTTCTCATGTTTTATAGTGTCTTATCTATTTTTTTTGTCTTGTAGTGAGTTTTTTCTATGTGATTATTTATCCCACATTTTCTAGCTTAACTTGTTTAGTATTTTTCCTTGCCTATATATACAAGTGTCTTCATTTGTATTAGCATGCTTTTGATATACTTCATTTCTAAATATATATAATCTACTTTGTTTTTGCATTTCATATCTGCATCTTACTTTTTGATTTTTTGTTTTCAACACTTTGGATTCTAGGGTTGGAATGCCTTTACCATTCCTAATAGGTTTCACAATCCCCCTCTTTGCTCTAGGCTTGAAGAAAGACTCCTTTGAATATTGACTGACTACATGTGGTTTCACTTGATTACCCCTTGAAAGTGACATTCAAGGCTATCTAAAAATGATAACTTCCTTCAAGATTCAAAGACAAAGAAGACCATTCATATTTGACAAAGTTTTATTCACCATAGTTACATTATTCAACTAAACTAGTTGTGCATGCAAATTTTATACTTTATTTAGATTTCATTGATTAATTGATGTCTTTATAAGTTTGAGGGATCTTGATGGCATTTAAACCATTACTAAACACCTTATTTTTATTATTACATGCAAAATATTACCTCATGGATCTTGAAAACATGAATACTTTACTCAAACTTAGCAAATTAAGGTTATTTGATACTACTCCAGACATGGCTATGAGAATTTTTGATGAAACATGATATTACAGGGGTAGGGGAGTTTAAAAGAGACCAACCCCAATCACTTTCATTAACTCATCTAACCTCAAAAATTTGTACTTGAGAAAAAATTATTGGAATAAAAATGATTTAGGGGAGGGGGGTGAATCAGTCTTCAAAAACATTTATTTCAATTCCACTTGAGTATTCATGAACATTCATTTAATCATGTGGATAAAATAATGCATAAGAAATCAACTATACAAGCATGAAACATAAAAACACAAGATAACACAACATATGTGTGGGAAAATCTCAAGGGGATGAAAACCCATTAATATATGAAAATGTACTATAGTCCTATAATAAAAACATAAATTTTAATGAATCACCAACTTCACATGGAGCACCAACCTCGAATAGCTAAGCACCAACTCAAATGGCTTTAACAAGTACCCACTTATAAGGAGGCACCAACCCCCTAGATGAGTCAACACCAACTCAGCCACCTAAAAAACTTGATCACCTAGATAATACCTTATTTCTAATATAACAAATGATGATCTCCTTCCACATATCTTCACACACTTTTATACCTCTCAAAACTAGTCTCTAGCTTTCTTAGCTCAACTAGCCCTCTTCTTGACTTGAATAGGTCATATGACCTTGAGCCTCATATGTAAAACATATGTAAAATATTCATTACTAATATTATATGTTATTATTATGGTCTATAAGACCTTATTATACTAACCAATGTGTTATCTTATTTACTTGATCTATATTTTCCAAATAGGCCTAAAATTTCATAGTATTTATACTAGTCTTTCTTGTTTATATCCTTCTTGGTCAACCAAACACTTTTATCTTACGTAGGCCATGTAATAGGTATTAGGAAATATCATATAAATTTTTAAAATTTTATTTGAGTCCATTTATCTCTGACATACTTTAATTAGTCCTTATCTATCCTTTAGGTCTCATGGAGACCTAATCGCATTAGGCCTACTTAGCACATATTACTCTTTAATATTAATTATACATTAAAACACTTCATACGGAAGGAACATATTATATTACATATACATATACCTATAATAATATCATCTTATCTTTATAATGCATTTTATCTCAAACCACTACTTGGAGCACACCATTAGTACTATTCATATTAAGCTTGTGTTTGCCCAAAAAGTCTATCTTGAATAACTAAAGCATAAACACAACTTTGAAAAGAAACCATGAAAATAAATCATACATACAGAAGATAAATGACGTTAATATCATCAACATGTATTTAATACTTCATAATATATTTCAAAATTACACAAACCCTTCTCTGCAAAGAGTCCACTCAAAACTGCCAACTAGCCTCAAAACACAGTCATGGAAACATGAATTTATGACACATGAAAGTGAATACTAGAGAATTTAAAATTAATTAATATGATCTTAAAACATAATAATAAAAACCTATAACAAATATATAATAATCACTAATGGCATATATTGGTCTTACATACCAATTTGTTGACCTTCTCTCTTACATACTTCACTATGTCTGATAAGCAAATTTGGATTCAACATTTTGACCTCTTACAATAATTTCCAATTTAATGAAAAGAATGGATAGGTAATTTAATTCCAAAAAAAAAAATCATGTAGGTTATATATATTAACTCAAAGAAAAGAGACTTCAACTCATCACTACAACATTCTTACCCAGATTTGTTAGTTTACCTTCAAACACAGTCATGGTGATAATGACCTTCAACCGCTGTATGACCACTTTTAGTGAATTATAATGAATTTTAATGATATTATGAGATAGTTATACAATTATTATATACAAATTTAAATGGTAAAATGGAAATATTGGTCTTGTAGTCCAATCTCATAGTCTTATATCACACTATCTCATTTGAACAAGACATGTCAACTTATGAGCAATATTTTCATCATATCCACTTACCTTAAAACTAAATATAAAAAATTAACATGTATTAAAAGTCTTGAAAAAATTATCCATTAACTTATATTAATCCTTAATCCATAATAACACATCCCTAATCAACTTCTCACTTCTGCCTAGTTTTCTCATTAGCTGCACCATTAGGCCTGCTAGCGACTAGTCAACTTGTAAGACCAATTTAACATACCTAAGGTATATAAATTTATAGGAAACCATAATTAACATCTAATATAAGTATCAAGATTCAACATTCATCCATTTATCAACTTTTACTTGGTCAAATCTAACTACTACATCAAATCTCTAGGAAATAAGGCCTTTCATGTAGGGTATAGTCACTCCCTTGATAAACAAATCACACCTAGAGGTGTCTAAGAGAGTTTTGTACATGATAAAATAACTTAAATATCCATACCAAAACATTTGTATCACTTTAGAACAATATATTTCTCACTAGGTCACTATTAGGGTTCTTTGAGGATTTAAACCATCTTATATTCTTAATGATCATTCATAAAGCTTAGATCCTCATTATAGAAACCAATGCTTGTAAATTTGAGCTAGGAACCTTACCTATATACCATGAAAACATCAGGTTATCATGCATAGGTTACACATTCCAATGAACATTTGAAATTTCTTCTCGAGCTAAGAACCCTCCACTCTGTGCACTTGAGATACCTTAAAGCATTTTTTATTGCTTTAACCTTAAAATTTTGACCTTAAAATTGGTAAAAATAATTTAAAAAACATTGCATACCTTTGATAATTCTTATTTTTCCATGATTATCTTTAAATCTGAAACTCATACCTCATTTAACCACCATCTCTCTCTTTGCTTACTTGGACCTTTACCTACAAACCACATTAGGTCTTGAAACTTACCTTCAAGCCTATATTAATATGCTCTCCACATCATATACAAGCTCAAAAAACCTCTCTCATGATCAAATACTATTTACATCCTTCAAATACTATGACAACTCTTCATGACACCTCTTTAGGTCAGATAGGATTTAGAGGTGGTCTAATTGCATACTAGGTCTATAGGTCCTACCCCTATAGGATAACTTTGAGAATTTCATGAGTGTTCCATTGCCTCATATTCATGCTCAAAAAACTTTATAAAACCTCTTATTACTTTGTGCATCCATCTTACTAGGCCACCAATCTCATACCTTCTCATAAGGTCTCTTCATGCAATGACCAATGTCATGACTATGCTTCTCGAGCTCTTGAAGCTTCACAATTGAACTTGAAAATAGTCCCTAATGATTATACACCTTGATCACATGCCTTTAATTATACTCAAATATTATCATGCCTCTATACATACCTCTTGATGCTAATCATGCACATGTTCATGATATGACTAGGCTTCTCAAGACATCTTGTACTCAAAGATTAGTACTCAAGCATGCTTACCTTGGTCTAAAACTTGACATCAAACTCAGAAGAATCATTAGGTTGCCTTAAAATTATCTTTTAACAAAGAGATAATAGGTTTCCTTCAAATTATCTCTTGTCACATCATGTACTTAAGATCATACCTCATAGACCACTTACCATGTATCATTACCAGATGCACCTTATCATCAATGACATCATCTTTGACATGACATCAATGATGTCAAACTTGACCTTAACATCAATGATAACACTTCTCAAAAAATTCCCCCTTTTTCATTGATGACAAATCATTCTTCAAACTGATCACTCTCATCTCCCCTAGTCTAGTCAATCTCCCTTCTTGGACTTTCTCCCCCTTTGACTTTAGACAAAGGGTCTTGCATAGACTACCATATAGAACTATACCTTCTTGCTATAGGATATCAACACACATAATATTAAGTATTAAGTTAAAATTATCCCCATTAATCCACACATACCTTTTTTAAATAAACTTAGATTACAAGATCACTTCTCAACATAAATCAAGTTCAATCAACAAATTGAATAGCTCCCCCTCAAACCAAGCATCCACCATGCTTTTGATAATTTAAGAGTGTCTTCATGAATCCTAATGAAGTCACCCCTTTCCATAGGGAACTAAAATAACACCATTTTAGGAGATTAATAGATCTCTATGCTATCACAAGATTGAATGCCTTTCAATATCCTTTTAGGATTGATTGGCATTATAGGCTTGATGTCTTCATCAACCATTTGATCATCAGTGTGGGTTGACAATAAGAATTCCTAACTTGATTTCACATCTAAAGCATGCTTTATCAGATAAAAATTTCCACTTAATCTTTTAGATTGATCATGACTCATCTTCATTAGATTAGGCCATACATTCATTTGTCTTCTTTATTGCACTCTAGGAATTTCAAACTTCTTATCTTGACTTGATGACCTTCTAACTCTATTAAGATATAATAACGTAATGTGTCCTACCTTATGAAAACTATAGGAAACCACCTTGTACATACCTCTTGACTGATGTGAACTATGACTCTTTCCATAGTCCCATGAATACTCCTTCTAGGAAGATCTTCTACACTCTTTTCCTCTATGACCAAATTAACTACATACAAAAAAGTAACCATTGAATGAACTAGCATAACTTATAGCATTATGTTTTTTTATAGGTCTTTTCATATTGACCTTATTGTCTTTAATATCCTTTTATTTTACTTGATCTACCACATTTTTTTCTTCTTTAATACCTAAACATGTATTGTCACTTGTAGACTTTTGACTACTCAAGATATCATCTAGAGCTTTAGTGCTCTTTTCAAACTTCACAAAGCTCTTCACCTTGCTAGATGCTTGATCTAACTCAGCTTTTAGGGATTCTACTTAAATTTTATACCTAATGCATTATTCCTTTCTATCCTTTATACTTTCATTGATTACCTCCATTTGTGCCTCAAATTGATTGATAATCTCGTCACACTCCATGGAAGTGTTACTCAGTCTTTCCTCAAACAAGCCAATTTGCCCCTCATAGTCCTTAACTAGTGATCTTAGTTTGTGATTTTTTTTCCTTTGTAATTTCAACTCTTCTAGGGCATTTACAAACTCTACATCAAGGTTCACTTCATCTTCTTATTCATCTAATTCTACATCAATCATAAGGCCTTTCCCATTTGATCTAACCTCATTATTTGATTCTATGACCATGAACAAGGTTTCATTATTGTCATGTTCAAGTTCATTATTTCCACCATCACTATAGAATTCAATTGAGTCACTTACATCAAAATATTTATATTCTTTAGTGTAGAATCTTCTCCTATTCTTGAAAGTTCCTTTCTTACCTTCATACTTCTCAAACTCCTTGTTTTTGTCAAGATTTTAGGCATTATTGTCATATTTGTGATGTTTATCATGTTTTTCATGCTTAGTCTTATCCTTGTGAGGATAATTTGATGAAAATTGATGAATATTACCATAATTTTAACATTTTAAGGGTAGCTCAACCTTGTACTTACTTGAGCCAAACCCCAATTTCTTTGTAAACATGGCTATTAGTTGATCATCATCAAGATCTAAACATTCATCATCCTTGACCTTCTTGTATTTTGATTTCTTCTCAAATTTGAGGGTTGTTTCTATCTTTGGAGGTCTTCCTTCATTTTATCTCATATCATAGGTAGTTAAGATGCCATGAAGCCCATCCATTTATAGCTTGTCCAAATATTGCATCTCTTCTACTGTATATACCTTAGAGTCAAACTTAGGAGTTAGTGATCTCAATTTTTTTTGAACAATACTAGATTATTTCACTTCTTTTTCCAATCTTCTAATGACATTGAAAAATTCATCAACCCTCAACAAGTAATAATCAATGGTTTCATCTTCATTCATCTTCAAGATTTCAAGCTATCTTCGATGGGTCTACAACTTGGCCATCTTTACCTTGGTGTCTCCTTCATAGATAGTCTTCAATTTGTCCCATATCTCTTTATTAGATTCATAGTGCATTAAATTCACTAGCTCTACCTTTTATATGCCATAAAGAATGGCATTCATTACATTGGAGTTGTTTTCACTTTCTTACCTGTTGCATCAGTTGGTAGAATAGGAGGAACACTATAGCCATCCACAACTGACTGCCAAATATCATGACCCTGAGACATAAAATATATCTTCATCCAAACATTTGAAAATGAATAATTGGATACATTAAATAATGGATACTTACTAGTATAGAAACCACCTTGAACTTGTTTATTATCCATCCTTGATTCTAGGATCTTCGTTTACATTTTTAGACCCAATTCAAAAGGAATAAGAACTGATACCAAATATTGAAATAAAAATGACTAAGAAGGGGGGTGAATTAGTCTTCAAAGAAATTATTTCAATTCCACTTAAGTATTCATGAAAATTCATTTAATCATGTGGATCAAACAAGGCATAAGTAATCAACTATATAAGCATGGAACATAAGAACACAATATAACACAACATATATGTGGGAAACCCTCAAGGGATGAAAACCTACTAATATATACAAATGGAATATAGTACTATAATATAAAAATTAACTTTAGTGAATCACCAAATTCACATGGAGCACCAACCCCAACTAGTTATGAACTAACTCAGCTAAGCTTTAGCAAGAACCCACTTGCAAGGAGGCACCAACCCCCTAAATGACTCAGCACTTGTTGTGGTCTTAATTTGCACCCATGGAAAGAGTTCTTCAACCTCCCTCCAACTAAGCCAAAAAATGGGAACAACCTTAGGATTTGGGTGTCCTATGGTGAGGTTAAGACTCTAAATAAGGATAGCTTCCTTTTGGATCTATCACCTAAACTAACCTCTGACTTGGAAAAGGGAGAGAAATAGACACTAATTATATGAAAACATGAAATAAGGAGGTTATGCACAAATGTTTCAAACACTTATGACTACACAAGACACACTATAGGACACTTTCGAGACTACTAAACATTAGTTCATTCACTCTTTGATCAGATTCCACATAAGTATTTCACTAAAATGAAAGAACTAGCTATTAATCTAGCAAGAGAGGGCAATTGTCCACTTCCAAACTAATCAACAGAATATATATACACTTAGAATGACCTGTGAGAGCTATCAAACACTGTATAAAGGTGAGGAAATTTAGATGGAGTCAAGGACAACATACATTCACTTAACCATATCAATGAATTTAAAGGACACACTTCAATTCATCTTGCAAATGAAAGAATTTAGTTTTTATTGTATAAAATAGGTGTTCTAATACAAATTTTGCATAGATAAAGCATAAGAGTCTTTATATCTAAGAAAGATATCTGAGAATCATTCCCTTCCAATTAGAAATAAAATGGATTATATAGGAGAAGGGGGAGAGCGAGGGAATTAAGTAGATAACCATTAATAAATGTGACCCAACCACTTTTGATCAATTATCTTCAATCTAAGGATGCTGATTCATAATCTATTGAATAGGAACAAGTACCTAAGGACCTTAGAACATTAAATGCCCCACTATCTTCCTTAATAATGCACTTTGTTTTTCATATTATCAAGTAATTACTTGGGCTTTCTCCTTGATGTTTCTTCTAATATTTTTTGCATAGTTACAAATCTGCCATTACTTTCAAATCCTAAACATAGGTTTATTAAAGATGAAAAAAAACCACCTTATTGGTTTTATATATCCATGATTACACTGAAGATATATAGGCTAAGAATTTTGATTATAAATGAGATGTAAAACCTATGTCTAAAATATTTCCAAAAGGTTTTTCATATCTTTAATGGCATTATCCAAACTTGCAGAGTCTACCCCTAGCAACCTAAATCATGTTTGATCTTGAATTAATGTATTCTACCTACTCAGGGTGGTGGAATCCTTTATCCAACATGTCTACCTTCATGGCATCCTATTGAGATACTTGTTATATTTAAATACCTAATTATTGCAATCTTAGATAAGTTTTTAAATTTTATGCTTCCATGGAACTTAATCAAATATACCTCATTGATTCCCATTGGAGTCATTGTTTAACTCATGTGCTTTTGCCACATGGTATCCTTGTGTGCATCCTAAGCTCATTGACTCTTTAACATTTTTCATATCATCAATATTTTGGGCATGATTGAACATGTACTATTTATTTATCTAGGAGTGTACCATGGTCATGACACTTGTCACCTTCACACTTTTCCTCAAGATCCTCTAATTGGTTGACCTCTTACTTGTTGTTGATCTTCATTTATACGATGGATCATGTTCCATTGATTTGTTTGGGCCCACTGATTCTATCCTCACTTGGATGTCATTATATCCAATCTAAGCTTCTATAATCTTGAAACTTTTTAGATCTACATTCATCTTCAAGATCCCTTTGAAATATTTGAACTCAAATGACTATGTCCCATGGCTCAAATTTGACATCTACACACACGTCTTACTATACTATTTTATCTTTGAAGACTTATATCTTAAGATAGTGAATTCATTAAGATACCAAATTTATAGAGGACCTTGGCATGAAAAACATCATGTTTATATAATATTTTAGCTTTGGTCAACCTCCTAGGTGTTCTTATGAAATGCTCAACCAGACTAACCTATTTGTTCTTGTATGGCATGCCATGATGGTCTGCTTCCTTAAATTTTCCAAGTCCACACTTTAAGCTTGATTAAAGTGTTTCAAAATATTTTTAAAAAACTTGTGATCTTTATTTGAAGTCTTTCTTATCCTTTTCCCATGGGATCATTCTTCAAATAAGACCTTATTTAGCTCCAATCCTAAACCTAGAAATTTTTTTATGTAGGCCAAATTTGGCCAACATCTTTGGCAACTCAACTGGGAAGCATGATTGTTATGCTTGATAACTCATATCATTTATAAATTCTTGAACTCATTAACAATCACACTTTTAGTCCATGACTGTGAGGAACCTATTTGACTAAAAAAAGACAACAATTCCACCAAGACAAGGAAGGAAATATAGAAAATAGGGAAACTAACTAACAAAACAAATGTGTAAACAAAGCACTTATTTGGGACAAAACATAGAGAAAACTAATATAACTAATCATGACAAATAATGATCCACATGGATCAAATGGGAAATTCATGAACTCACTCCTTCCAAAAGATGATATAAGTTGCATAGTAAGGTTTTTGATGAACATGGACTCTAATGTCCCACTCTTCTTGCTAACTAATTCTCATAACATCTCCTCAAATGAGTCATCAATAACAAACCAGTCACCAAAAAATATGAACTCATCTTAAACTTTAAGATCTTTTCATATTTCTTATCATTTACAACCTTCTCAAGTGATACCTCATATATGTATTGTCCTTGAGTGACCTCATCTTTCTTACCATCTACTACAATTTCATCTAGATCTTAAATAAGCTATGAATAGTCAACCTGATCTGTATCATGGTTTTGAATGAGTGATTATTGATCAAAATTCTTATAAATGTGTTCTCTAATGGGTAACATATCTATACAAATATATTCAATCTCTTATAGAGACTTAATGTATAGCTTCCAATCATATTTTTCATCTTCATTTTGATCAACCTAATATGATTAACTTGAATGGTATATTGATCTTTCTCAATGGGATGTATCTCAAACTCATTTATGACTTTAACTTACACCATTTCATGGAGTTATTTCACATCAAGATCAACCTTCTCCTACACACCTGAGATATATTCTTCAAGATAAGCTACAACCTCATTCTCAACTTGTACCTCAAGTGAAGGACCAATGAGAAACTCTTCCTCATACACACTTAAAGCATCATATTTGCACTCTTTAAGAACTTGGCTTGTATTTGTAACCTTTTTCTCTATCTTCCACAGAACATTCTCCTTTTGAATAAGGGATATGGTGGGAGGGTGATGAAATTCATTTTTTTGAGAGGGAAAATGAAACATGGAAGGTTGATCATGATCAGGTTTTATGATTTTGAGGGAAATGAAATCATCTAGGGAGTCTTGAAGAGGAAGGAAAGAGAAACTTTTGAAGAACTCTACATTCAACGCTTTCTACTTGGCCATCACCTCATCAAAATCTAAAGTCTCTTGTCCTCATGGAAAACTTGAGCTTAAATGATGAGTAAGGAAAAATTAGAACTAAAATAAGTATTAGTCTCCTAAATAAAATCATGACTAGGCATATGATTCTTCTCTTGACTGAGCATGGTTAAGAACTTCATGAGAATAAGGAAAACAAGAAGATTGGTAAGGAATACAAGAGGGTTCTTGAGACAACTAGTTTAATTCAATTTAATACCTCTCCCAAGCCTTTATCTTCTTCAATACAAGATTACACAACTCATTCCTTTCCTTTGGATCATTGGACACATTCTGAAATAGACCATTCACTTCATCATACTAAGAGTTTGAAAAAAAAATCTTGCGTACGCTAGAATTTTGAGCTCTATCTCATCTATTCTTTCTTGGAGACAAGGTTTCTCATATGCAACATCATAGCCACATGGGAAAAGTGAAATCTGGTCTTAAAAATGATATGGTTCACAAGGAAGGTAAGAAAAATGCTCTTGATAATAAGGATCATGATAAACTTGATAAGGCTCATCATAGCTTTGATAAAACTCCTGATAAGGCTTATTGGGCTCATAACAAGGCTCATATGGATTATAATAGGGATAGTATGATTCATAGGACTGAAATGGAAGTATAACATAGTTTTATTCATACATAACCATGAAAACAACATCAAGATAGTGAAATGAAAGTAAACTTACTTAGAAACTATGCCTAGACTATTACAGCAATTGCTTGAGCCTGGAGTCACTCAATACTTCATGAATGACACTATGGAAACTAAAATTTCACCAAGACCATCTCTAATGGGTCCTATCGAGCATGTCATAAACTATTGTGGTCTTAATTTACACCTGTAGAAAGAGTTCTTTAGGTTCCCTATAACTAAGCCACAACATGCAAACAACCTTAGGATGTGGGTGTCCTATGCTGAGGTTGAGCCTCCAAAGAAGGCCATCTTACTTTTGGATCTATCACCTAAAATAAAATTTTAATTGGAAAAGGGAGAGAAATAAACACTAATTACATGAAATAAGAAGGTGATGTACCAATGTTTTGAACATTTATGCCTACACAAAACACACTATAGGACATTTTAAAAACTGCCAAAAATCACTTTATTCCATCTTTGATCAGCTTTCACATAAGTATTTCACTAAAAGTAAATAAATATCTATTAATCTAGCATGGGAGGGTAATTATCCACTTTCAAACTAATCAACAGACTATATATGGACTTATAATTACTTATGAGAGTTATCAAACACCGCATGAAGGTGAGTAAATTTAGAAAGAGTCAAAGAAAGCATATATTCACTTAACCACATCAATGAATTCAAAGGACACAATTAAATTTATCTTGAAAATGGAGGAATTCAGTCTTTATTTCATCAAATAGGTGTTACAATAGAAATTTGGCGTAGATAAAGCATAAGAGTCTCTGTCTCTAAGAAAAATATCTAAGAGTTAGCCCCATCCAATGAGAAAGAAAATGGAATATATAAGAAAAGGTGGAGAGAGAGAGAGAGAGGGAATTGAGTAGATAGGCATTAATAAATGTGGCCCAACCACTTTTGATAAATTAGCCTCTATCTAAGGATGAGGAGTCATAATCCATCAAATAAGAACAAGTCCATAAGGATTTTGGAACACTAAATACCCCACTGTCTTCCTCAATCATGCTCGATGTTATTAAAATTATCAGGTAGTTACTTGGGCTTGCTCCTGGATGTTCTTTTTGATATTTCTTTCATAATTACAAATCTTCCATTACTTCTAAATCTTGAATATAGGTCTATTGAAGATGAAGACCAACCACCTTATTGGTTTTCTGTGGCCATAATTGCACTAAAGATTTATAGGCTAGGGATTTTTATTAAATGAGATGTAAAACCTACATCTAAAATCTTTCCAAAAGGTTTTTTAGAGATTTAGTGGCATTAGTCAAACTTTTAGAGTCTCCCCCTAGTAACCTAGATCATGTCTAATCTTGAATTTATGTATTCTACCTACTCAAGGTGGTGGAATCCTTTGGCCAATGTGTTTTCCTTCATGGAATCCTCTCAGAATACTTGTTCTATTTAAATACTTGACTATTGTAATATTAGATACATGTTTGAATTCTATGATTCTATGGAACTCAATCAAATATAACCCATTGATTCCTATGGCAGTCTTTATCGATCTCATACACTTATTCCATGTGGTGGGATTGCATGCATCTTGAGCTCATTAAATATTATAATTTTCTCATACCATCAATCTTCTAGTTATAATTTAATATTTACTTTTTATTTGTTCAGGAATGTACCATGGTCACGACACTTGGCACTTTCATATTTATCCTCAAGATCCTTTGAATAGTTGACCTCTCACTCGTTGTTAAACTTCAATTGTATGATGGATCATGTTCAATTGATTTGTTTGGGCTTACTAAATCTATCCTTGCCCACATGCTATTAGATTTGATCCAAGCTTTTATGATCTCAAAACTTTTCATCTCTATGTTCATCCTCAAGATCCCTTTGAAATATTTGAACTCAAATAGCTACTTCTTATGGCTCAAATTTGACATCTGTGCACATGTCTTCCTCTACTAGTTTATATTTGAAGGCTTATATATTAACATAATGAATTTATCAAGATAATAAATTTTCAAATGAACTTATTGGAATTAAAAAAAATTGTGTCCATGTAATCTTAATCTCTTATCAACCTCTTAGGTGCTCTTCTAAAATGCTCAACTAGACTAACCTATTCATTCCTATATGATGTGCCATGACAATATATTTTTTTAAAATTTCCAAGTCCACACTTTAAGCTTAATTAAATTATTTAAAAATATTTTAAAATTACTCTTGTTCTTCATTTTAAGTCTTTCTATTCCTTTTCCCATGGGGTCATTCTTTAAATAGGACCCTACTCAGCTCCAATCCTAGACCTAGAAAATTTGGCCAACAACACTAACTCAGCCACCTAAAAAACTTGATCATATTCATAATACCTTATTTCTCATACAAAAAATGATGATCTCCTTCCTCAACTCTTCACACACTTATATCCCTCTCAAAACTGGTCTCTAGCCTTCTTCGCTCAACTAGCCCTCTTCTTAACTTGATTAGGTCATATGACCTTGATACTCATAAGCAAAACCTCTATCAAATATTAATTACTGGTCCTATATTCTCTTATTATGTTATATAATGCCTTGTTCTACTCACCAATGTGCTATCTTATTTGCTTTCTCTATATTTTTAAAATAGCCCTAAAATTGCTTAGTATTTATATAAGTCTTTCTTGTTCATATCCTTCTTGGTCAAAAAAACACTTTTATCTTCTTATTTATACCATAAAATCTATCTTATGGCATCTCATAGACATTTATAAAATTTTATCCACTTCCCTTTAGTTCTGACCTACTTCAATTAGGCCTTATCTATCATTTAGGTCTTGTGGAGACCCAATCCCATCAAGCCTACTTAGCACACATTACTTTTTGATATTATTAGAGCATATTCAAACACTTAATACAAAGTGAACATATAATATTACATATAAATATACCCATAATAATATTATCTTATCTTTATAACTCCTTTTATCTCAAACCATAACTTGGAGCACACCATTAGTACTATTCATATTAGGCTTGTGCTTACCTAGAAAGTATGTCTTGAATAATTAAAGATTAAACACAATGTTTAAAATAAACCATGGAAAAAAATAATAAATAAAAATATACATGACCTTAATATAATCATCATGTGTTTTATACTTCATAATATAGGGAAAAATTACATAAACCTTTTTCTACAAAGAGCCCACTCAGAATTGCAAACAAGCCTCAAAATATAGTCATGGAAACATGAATTTATGACACATGAAAAATCATAATAAATAAATTAAAATGTGTGAATATGATATTAAAACATCTTAATAATAATCTAAAATAAATAGATGATAATTATTAATAACATATATTGGTCTTGAAATCCAATTTTTTGACCTTCTCTCTTATGGGCTTCACTCTATCTAAAAATCCATTTTGGATTCAATATTTTAACCTCTTAAAATGACTTATAAGTTTATTAAAATAATGTATAGGTCATTTAAGTCCCAAAAAACAACAATATGTGCATTAGATATATTAAATTAAGGCAAAGAGCTTCTAACTCATCACTATAACTTGTTTACTAGATCTTCCAGTTTACCTTCACACATAATCATGGTGATAATGACCTTCAACACTTATATGACCGCTTTTACTGACTTATAATTAGTTTATATGATATTATGATATAATTAGACAATTCTAAAATACAAATTTAACATGGTAAAATTTAAATATTGGTATTGCAGACCAATCTCATAGTCTTTCATCACACTATCTCATCTAAACAAGATAGGTCAACTTATGAGCAACAAATTCATCATATACACTAAAATTAAAAACATATATCCTAAATAAACATGTATTAAATGTATTTAATAACTTAACCATGCACTTTTATTCATCCCTAATCCATGATAACACATCCCTAATCAAATTCTCACTTCTACTTAGTTTTTTAGTGTCTACACCATTAGGTTTGTTAGTGACTAGTCAACATGTAAGACCATTTTATCACACATAAGGGATAGAGACTAATTATAAACCACCATTTACATCTAATAAAATTCTCAAGCTTCAACCATCATCCATTTATTGAGTTTGAATTGGTCAACTCTGATTGCTATAGAAAATATCAAAAAAATAAGACCTTTCCTACAGGGTCCACTCACTTGACAAACAAATCACACTTGGAGGTGAATGAAAGATTTTTATACATTATAAGATCACTTAAATATCCATATGAAACCATTTTTATCACTTTAGAGCAATATCTTTCTCATTGGGTCACTATTAGGGTTCTTTGAGGGTTTAAAGCATTTTACAGTCTTAAGATCATTCATAAAGCTTAACCCCTCATTCCAAAAACCAATGCTTAGAAATTTGAGATAGGAACCTTCCCTATGCACCATGAATATATTATGTTATCATGTAGAGGTTACACATGCCAATGAACACATGAAAATTCCTGGGTTGAGAACCTTCTATTTTGGTGCGCTTGAGAGACCTTAAAGAACATTTTATTGCTTTAACCTTCAAAATTTGACTTGAAAATTGGTCAAAATATTTTTAAAAACATGACATACTAATGATAATTAATATTTATCCATGCTTATCTTAAAATCTAAAACTGTACCTCATTTGGCCACCATCTCTCTCTTTGCTTACATGGACCTTTACTTGCAAACCAGATTAGGTCTTAAAACTGACCTTCAAGACTTTTCATGTACTATCTACTTCATATACATGATCAAAAAACCTCTCTCATGATCAAACATTATTTTAAATCCTTCAAAGATCAAGACAACTCCTCATGACACCTCATTAGGTCAGACAAAATCTAGAGGTGGTCTAGTTGCATATCCGGTCTGTAGGTCCTACCCCTGTAGGCTCACTCTAAGACTCTCATAAGTGAAAAAATTCCTCATATGCATGATCAAACAACCTTATATAAATTATTATTCCTTTGTGCATCTATTTTACTAGGACACCAAGCTCATACCTTCTCACAAGGCCTTTTCATATAATGACCAAGTCTTGACTAGGCATCTCAAGATCTTGAAGCTTGACAATTGACCTTGAAAACACTACTTGATTATTCTACACCTTGCTCACATGCCTTTCATGCTTCACATATAGTATCAAATACACCTTCATGCTAATCATGCATATTTTCATGATATGACTAGGCTTATCAAGACACCTTGTACTCAAAGACTAGTACTCAAGCATGTTTATCTTAGTCTGAACCTTGAAATCAACCTTAGAAGAATCATTAGGTTAACTTAAAATTATCTCTCAACGAAGAGACAATAGGTTGCATTCAAATTATCTCTTTTTTCATCATCTACACAAACTTATACCTCATATACCACTCACCATGCGTCTTTACCAGATGCATCTTATCATCAATGCCATAAACCTTGACATCAGTAATATCAACCTTGACCTTGGCATCAATGATAACACTTCTAAAAAAACCAACCATGGTGGGGTTTTGAGCTATTTTATGATCCTTAAATTATTAATGATTATTCATAAAATTAAGGAGCTTAACCAAGAAATGAATGACTTAAAGTGGACAGGCATAAGGAACCCCTACTACATCGAAGAACTCATCTCCCAACTTTCTCTATCTTCCTTGTACCAAGTGAAAATTGATGTACCTTCTAGGGATGCAAAGAAAATATATAGGGAGAATGAGTAGTTTTTTTCTCTATTTGGGTTTGGAACACCCTCAAATGCATGGATTTATACCTATAGAAGATGGAAGAAGCCATGTGAATGTCTAGAAGTGATTCTTACTCAAAAAACCTACAATAACCCCTTAAAAACATCTCTTTTGCCACTAGAACTTTCATGTTCTACTTTGGAACCTAATTGAAATGATGTGATAAGTGTCCATGGAGATATTCATTCCTATACAAATGTGGGTTGATTTGTCAACCACTTCCCTCTATTACAAACCTACCATTCTCTTACAATATTCTTCCTTGGACATTACAAATGATCAAAAAAGCTTTTCAAAATGAGTTATAACATTATAAAGGATATAAAATGACATTGACATGAGTTATATGACATAACAAGGACCTTTCAACCCTTGACACTCTTGGAACCCCTTTGACTAGGACATATCTTAACTAGACAAGTATGATGTTAGAAAGAACACTTACCTTAAACTTTTCAAACATATCTTAATCTATGATAAACATGACTTATGAAGGATTTACAAGATTATCCATCAAGATGTAGGCTTGACTAGACAATTTTTTTGTGGAACTGGTCTATATTAGCCAAAATTTGGCTAACAGTAACATTTACGAAAAGTAATGTGAAAAATGTAATATGACCATTACATAAATAGAGGCAACACAAAATTGTATGCAACTTGTTTGAATACTTATAGGACATGAAATGGTTCCACATATTTTGTAGATATTTTGGATGACTTACAAAACTTAATGGAACCGTTATTTGGTTTAACTCTCATTTTTTTTAATCCCAAAATAAAAATGTCTAGGAGTTCTCTTCATATATATGTATAACTCTTTTTTTTGTTAAAAGCTTATGTTAAACTTTTTTTATTTTATTGACATGTTCTTCCATTTATTTAAGACTCCCAAGGACTTCAAACTTACATATTGAAGTGGTTCATGCACAATCTAAATATAATAAAAGTTTTAACATAATAGTAAATATATAAATTATATTAAGTCTGGGTTTGCATGGAATCATCAACTTGAGTTTCTCTTATATTTTAATATGAAATCACATGTATGCAATTAGTTGTGTGTGTGTGTGTGTGTGTGTGTGTGTGTGTGTGTGTGTGTGTGTGTGTGTGTGTGTGTGTGTGTGTGTGTGTGTGTGTGTGTGTGTGTGTGTGTGTGTGTGTGTGTGTGTGTGTGTGTGTGTGTGTGTGTGTATTGTATAGACACACACACACATGCATGCACACCCACACACACAATAATAATAATAATAATAATAATAATAATAATATTATTATTATTATTACTTCAATATTTCATAATTTTGATTAGATTAAAATAAATTTTTAGGAGTTGAATTATATGTAATATAATTTAATATATTATTAAATTAAGATCATGGGAAGTGAAGGAAAGCAAAAGCATGAGAGAATTAGAATAAAGGAAAGGGAGAAAGGAACGCAGGCAATGGTGAGTGAAGAAAGGAGGGTGAGTGAAGTAAGGATGGTGAGGTATAAGTGCAAAGGAAGGTGAAGGAATATATATGGGAGTTGGTGATAAAAGGAGTAAGAAAATAAATCATAAGAAAATATTAAGGATTGATCCTTCATATTTTTGAGGTAAGGACAAATCCGATAAGTAGGTGCAAGGCACAACATTGGGAAAATTGTCCTAGGCCTAATAGAATATTCTAAAGATGAATCTACTTTAATCAAGTTATATCTTGACTGTGACATTCTAATTAAGGAGATATAACACTATCTATATTTTTCCAATTAGTAAATTCTTACGAAATTATTTAGCCATTTTGACAATATAATACTAGTGTTAAGACTAAGAAATTAAATTTTAGTGTAGTTCTTACCTAAAGTCTTCTTCATAGTTGTTTTTTATTTATAAAAACAAAATCAAGAAGCCTTTAATTATTGTGCCAATTTCATGATGTCTTATGTTATTCATATTCATTCATGGATACCAAGATTCAATGCCCTAACTACATCTCCTAGGCCAACCCTTAAGTGGATTTCCCTTTATGCCCTTCCAATTGAATTTTAGGAGGATAGTCTTCTTTCAAAGACAAGGAGTTTCATGGGAAAGGTAATTTAGATTAATAAGGCCACCAAATCTAGTTCTTAGGTTTCTTACACTCCATTATGAATAGCGGTGGAACATAATGTTCTTATTCCCAAGTTCATTTAGATTATTTCCCCCAAGGGGACTTGGCACCAACTATTGGAGATTAACGTTATTTGAGTCCTTTAGGATCTTTAGTCTTATCCTAAGCCTCTTTTATGTGTCCCTTTATTATTATTATAAATTGAATTTATCCTATATTTATGAGGTGTCTCTCACGTATTTTGTCTACATTTTGGATTTTGGAATTAATTTCATAAGTAACTCCTCCCCCCATATGTCACACACATCCATCCACTCTTTTTGGTAATAAGATATTTGACACACTAAGGAGGCCTTATAAGGTGATTATGGAATTCTTGTAACTCCCCCATATTTAATCTTACTCTATTTAAAGATCCCTCTCCTCCTCTCTTCCACAACAATTTTGATTTAGCAATATTGTGATTCCTCTTTTGGTTTGAGGCTACTCTTCTCTCTTTCTCTTGGCTTTTACTTGATATTATACTTGGAGTTCAATTGTTTATAAGACTCCTAATAGATTGTGGGATTTTTATCTATTTGATGGTTTCTCCACATGACAAATCTTATGTCTCAACTCTTTTATGGTTTTCTTTGTATTTATATTAATTTCATTACATACTCTTTGTTTATGATTGAGTATTTTAATAGTTAATCTTAGAATTATTTATTTCAATAATGCATCGAAGTTGAAGGGCCCACAAATAAGTTTTTCAACTACAGTATGCCTAGACATTTCAAAAACAAATGCCCTAATCTCTCAAATAATAATTAAAGTAAAATGTGTCAATTTAAATTGGGTATGCCATCGAAATCCTTATTGAAGTGCAATGATTTCCACTATGATTTGGTCTTCTCCTCTAGAGAATGGGGGAGCCTTAAAACTTAAGTCACTAATAATTTCAAGATTATGACTCCAAGATCTATGATTTAGGAATCTAAAGCTATTGCACAAGAATCCTCAAACATGACTTCCATACTAAGATAAAAAAATGGAGATTTGAAGAAATAAAGAATATTTTAAAGAAATAGAGGGATGGATTTCCTAGACAGACCTAGAAGATTTTAAAGATAAAGACGGGTTAAATTTTTTGGAAGAATGGAGATTATACCTAACTAAAAGTTTATTGAATGTGACTAATTATGGGCTGAAAGCTATGAGAGGTCAAAAATAAAAATTTGAAAAGCTCAAATTATAGTCAACGTTGGAACCCAAGAGACCACCAATACTTTCTATTTGTATAAGAAGTAGGGGATGATATTTCCCTCTCCATTTCCATGATATGCATCTCCTATAATGTTAGGGGCCTTAATTCCCCTAAAAAATAATGCCTTCTAAGGCATTTCATTTTAGCACAATAATAAAACATAGTAATTATTTAAATAACAAAATTAAAGGAAAGTAAGGCTAGAAACATTTGGAAAAAAAAATGGTATGGTTGGAATGGATTTTTCATAGATTTAGATGGGGCTTAAAGAAACATGGGAATCATATGTAATTATCAAAGTTTTAGTGGAGATCATTATCTAAAATGCAAATTACCAACTATGTGAATCACATTTAATAACAAATAAAATATTTTTTTAACTAATTAATGCTTATGCTGCCCAGAATACACTTTTTAAAAATAATTTGTGAGCTGAGATTACATTCTATTTTATTAGTTTTCAAAAACATAAGGTTGTAATTAGTGATGATTTCAATGCAGTCCTCTTAGTAAGGGATACGCTGGGAGGCAAATAATTCTCTAATCAATTTCACATTAACTTTTTGGACTTTGTGAATTGCTAAGATTTAATAGACTTTGAACCAAAGAAATGATGGCATATATGGACACATAAGTGTTCTACAATTGAATGGCCTTTCATTCTAACCATGTTCCAAATTCTTGGCTTCGACCAATTATTTATTTTGGCTATCAAAACCATTTTTATAGATTTCTAAAACTATATCACTAACAAAGGTTTCAAATATGAATGTATTGGCCTTTATCACTCCATACATCAAGGTTGCCCCTTGCCTCAACACTATATGTTTTGTTTATTGAATCACTTTGTTACTTGTTGGCTCATTGGGATGAGTGGGGTCTCATCTAGGCTATTTTTTTCCCCATAGACCCTCTAAACTCATCAATTTACACTTTAGAGATGATACATTACTCACTCTGGAGGAACAACAAAGTCATTCAAGGAAGTTATGCAATGTCTTAACAATTTTAGCCTAGCTTCTAGCTCTAGCTTACAATGGAATAAGAACCAATTATTTAGATAAAGTATGATTCCCATGTCAAATTGGTTACTCCAATATAGGTGGAATTGGATTCATAAAGTGGAACAATTCAAGTTTTTGGGCAACCCCTTTACATTTGATATCTCCCCTATAGTTCCATGGTAATATGTCATAAACAAAATGGAGAAAAAGGTGGGATACTAGGTCACCAAACCTCTCTCTCTAGCAAGAAATTTTGAGGTCTGAAATAAAATTATATCTACTACTCATGTCTATTACTCTAGAGACTTTATTTTCTATAATTCCAAGAAAACATGGAGTTTTTATAGAGTTTCTTGGGATATTTGTTGTCTTCCTCATGATAAAGGAGATATGGAAATTATTGGAATTTACATACAAAACATTGATTTATGTGTCAAGTGGTTGGTTAGAACCATTAAAGGTAATTAATCCTATAAAATCCTCCAATGTCATTGTATATCATCTAGATCTTCTTGTCTAGTAAATCTAGTTTGAAGAACATTATTTTCCAAACTCTTCTGATCATGACTACTCTAGCCAAAATCAAAGAATCTTTTATGGCTAAAAATGTATATGTAAAGTTTATGAGGCTATTAAACCTCATTTATAATATGTTGGTGATGGATTTCATAGTGTATTTTCATTCAATGACCATAATCTCTAGTGGCGTCCCATCTGATCAATACTAGTCTTCTAATGGCAGAATTGTTTGGTATAAAAGCCTCAAGGTTTTTTTGAAAAGGGATTCATACTATAAAGGATTTACCTTCCACTCATGACTAGGTTCCTTGGCCTATGCTAAAATATATATTCAATTTAATTAATTTTAATATACTAGTTATTCTTTGCATTTAAGAATTAATGCTAGATGTCATGCTCCACAAGTTGGGTGTTCAACCTACATGCTCATGGTGGAAAGATTGAAGGTGAAATTATGATACTCATTTCAAGAATTATTATTTAGACCTCCTTTATCAAGTGATGATCCCATTCTCATCAGCTTTTGGCAATCACAATAGGCATTGTAACCTCAACTGCTCACCTGGATGTGGCTTGCCCAGTGTGACATAGTTAATAAGGCTAAGCTTGAACCCAAGCCAACTCATTTCCTAGTGACTAGTTTATCAAGGCCTTCCACTTGGGCAATGTCTTTGTTACCTTAGAATTATTCAACCCAAGTGTCTAGTTGGTATAAATATTGAGTCTTTCAAGCACACCTTTTGAACATGCCCTGAAACCCAATCTACTTGGTAGTCGGTACATTTCTCTTTCAACTTTACCATCTTAAGCCTTTCTTATGGTACTTGGCCATCCTTCAAGATTCTACTAATTGGAAAACTTATAATGGATTTTATTTAGAAATATTATTCTATGTAAATTATGCAAAGATAGAAATTTTATTATTCTTAATAATGATGAATCTTTTTATTATTTCTGTATCAACGGCAAAGTTTCTATATTTGCTTTGACTTGCATGCAGATTAAGTCCAAGTAAAAAAATTTGTCATGAATTTTAGATATTTACAAGAGATGCTTGATCATTGGGGTAGTGTTTCATATGCTATGAGTTGCATCCCCTTGGACTGTTCACCATAGGTTCTACCATCTCCAATGCCTAGAAACCACTAAAGTTGGTCTTATAATCATAGTCGGTTCTCGACTCCCACTTAATGGGAAGGATGAAGATCACTACCACTACATAAAGAGTTTATGTTGGTCCTTTTCAACAGAGGTTGCTAACTAGATTTTTATAGCTATGGTATAACTTCTTAATAGATGGGACACTATTTTTTTGGCTCCTTTAGACCCCATGGATGGTTGGGTGACTCCAAATCATCCCTTTCCTAAACCTTCCTCTTGGACTACTCTTCCACCCAAGAATGATCCTCCACCTCATCCTTATAGAAAGGTATTCTGTGCCTAAGTTTATTTTATATGCACAAAGTATTTTTCATGTTGTTCAATTATCATGAATTATCTAATATTGATTTGTAATCTTCATTATTATCTTTCTATATTTTACATAGATGTTTTCCTCTGACAGAAAGTTTGAACTATGCATACCAACCTACTACTTTATAACATTTTATATATTATTATTTAATTAATAATAATCATACTAAAGCACTCTAATAGTACAAATTATGTAAGGTCATTTACATAGTGAATAAAATAATTATTGAAAGGAAGGAATATAACATGGTGAAATATAAAGAAAGTACTCCCACGTATCAAAAATAAAATTCTAATCTAAATAATTATTCATACATATGGTCAAATATAAAAAACTCATAGAGAAAGTGAAATTGCAATAATTATTTATAACTTAACTTGATTAGTGGGAGAGATATATCTATTTTAAGATATAGATAAATATAAGTTGATGATAATGCCTAAAATTAGAAACCAGGCTATCTAATTTTAATCTACTTATATCGCCTATAAAAAAATAATGGGTCAAAAAAAAAGACACAGAATTTATCTTGTAATCTTGTGAGAGACATGCAACCTAATGGAAACAACTAGATGGGTTACAGAAGAAAGTGGAGCAATTGAGCACTTTATGTGATGTAAAAGATGTGTTCATCATCAAAGGGAAATAATATTCCCAAGAGAGTTTGGATCCCCCTTTCTAGTCTTGGGTGTATCCTCAAGGTCACCAGGGTTTGGAGGCTGAAGTGATCCACCACTTCATCAGCCTTCCCATGGAGGAATGAGTGAAGAGTAGCTATGAGGTTTAATTCTTCCTACACACACAGATCGACACTCTCAAACAATAACTCAAAAAATAAAAAATATCAATTAAGAGCTCAGAAAGGTAGAGCTTCCCTCCCTTGATGATCTCAATTACCTCAGTAGCCAAGTGGACACCAAGTTTCAAAGATTACAACTCCTTATAGTGGAAAGGACAAGGACACCATCTCCTACCACAATTTTTAAACAACCATTCGTAGCTAAGGATGCAAGTACCTCAACTCCTCCTCCTCATGTTCTTGTTTATGCTCCTCCTGCTCCTCTATTTGACAATGGATATCCAAATCTGAATGATCTAAAAACTTTATTTGATAATGGATATCCAAATGACTAGATATTATATTTTATTCCTGCTTCTACTTCTCTTCCTCCTATTGCTCCTGCTCCTACTCCTCCTCCTATTGCTCCTATTCCTCCTCCTCCTAATCCTATTACTTCTATTCAACAAAAACAAGATGATAAAAATAATTACAATGTAAATCTAAATGATATAATAACTCCATTTGATAATGGATGTCCAAATGACTGGATATCTCATAAGCTTGCCTTGACACCTAATGATTATATATATTTTAGTTAGATGGATACTTGATGTGGGAGTAGGATAGAGATTGATCCTTCAAATCATATTTAGAATTAATTTATTACAAAATAAATTGGACAAGTAATTGTGAATAAATGATTAATTATTGTGGTATATTATAATTAAATTTTACAAATAATTATAAAAGTTTATATATATAATTTTAGAATTGATTTTCTATACATATATTTTATTATAATTATGAAATTTTATACAAATAATTTTTAGAGTAAAAATAAACCATAAACCATGTGTAACTTTTTGTTCTTTGAAATATTTTAATTGTTGATTTATTTATATAACTTTTTGTATCTCAAACTATTGTAATTTTTAATTTTTATATTTTAAAATAATAAATAAACAAAACTAGAATAATATAAAATAGTAAAAGTATGAATAGTTTTTAGAGGAGTAAACCATAAAATGTGTGTAGCTTCTTGATTATAGATTTTTGCATTGAAGAGAAATCAAATAATAAGAAATATATTATTATTTTTAGTCTCACATATTTATTTAATGGTGGTTGTTCTCTTTTTATTTTTATCCTTGCATAAATATCATTGTTTCCTTGCATAAATAAAATTGCTTTTGTATGGCTTGGATTTCTAAAAAAATTAGCATATTTATTAAAATTATTGTCTGAAGTTTAAAGGGTTTGATTTGGAATCATAGATCTTATGAAATGGTTGATTGAAGTTGTGTTCAAATAATGAATTAGGGTTTAAATTGATATTTTTAATTTTAAATGTGAATTAAAATTAGAAGTATAATTAGATTATATTTATGAGTTGAAAAGTTACTTGGAGATGGATGGGATTTAGGAAAATGAATTACAAAGAGTTAAATTTGAAATATAAAAAATAAAGTTTCACAATATTTTATGGTGGGAAAACATGTAAAATTTTAGAATAAGATAAAGGAAGAAGAAAATCAAGATGTGGCAGAAGATGCAAAATCATCTAAAAGCTAAACTTATGTTCTTTGATTAACATCAAAAGTGAAGAGTCTTAAAGCTTAAGCCAAAAAAAGTTATCAGTACATACTATATAATTTTAATTGTTTTAAGTTGGATTTAAAGTTTGCTTTAAGTCATATTACAAATGATTTTAAGTCATAAAATAATTAAATATTGAAGATCAAATTTTATCTCTATAGTCACTTTTAAAGTTGGACATGTGTTTTTATACTGTCTTTAATACCAGCTTTAAATTACATAAATACAATGTCAGCATAAATTCACACTTAAGTTGCCTTTAAAGTGACCTTAATATCACCTATTAACACCATATTGATGAAAATGGAATGTGAATTTAATTACTAAGGTGAATTTAAGTGTGGTACTAAGGTGACTATAAGTGTAATACTATATTTGTCTACAAATGTGACACTAAATATGACTTTAAAGCCATGTTCAAAAGAAATCTGGATAAACTATTGATGTATGAAGAAATCTACTAGAAATAAAAATTGAGGGAGGATTAGGTCAAGACAGAAGATTAAAACACAATATTTTTCTATAATTTTTTTAAATCTAAAAGGGATTCAAACACGATTTCATTGATTATTTCTTCTGATGGCATCTTGGCTGAGATGAGTATAGAAGCTATGGTATTTTTTGAGAGCATCTTGGCCAAATCTAAACTTTCCAATCCTTTACAATGGTAGCCTTGTGTTTTTTTTTTTTGATTAATTGAAATTAGTTTTATTGTCACTCTAAATCTATCATGCAAGCTATCTCTTTGATTTCTTACTCAAGTGAGTTCTTTTATTTAACATATTATATTTAGATGTAATGGTTTTAGTTCTTTAATTAAATCCTATCATTGACATAAATCTATTCTCATTTTAACATTTATTGGCATGCAAGGCACTATAATTAATTTGTATAACTTTTTTTTATTTTTATAGATTTTTGCTTGTACATTTATAATTTAAATTAATAGTCTCCACATAATTATTTTCATAATAAAAAGGTAATGTATTCTATTCAACTCTAAATATTCAATATTCTTTATTTTAAATTTTATTTTAATTTTAATGCTATTAAGGGACTTCAAAATTCCCTATTGAAGTGGTTCATGCATAGTTTAAATATAATAAAATTTTAATCTTAATATAAAATATGTAAATTATATGAAGTCCAGCTTTGCATGGAAGCATCAACTTGACATTGCTCTTAAAATTTAGTGCAAAATTATATGTATGCAATCAATCTAAGAGAATCATATATACCAAAATGTGACTATAATAATAGAATTATTACATTTTAAATATACCTTTCATATTTAAAAATTTCAATTAGATTAAAATAAATATTTATAAGTTTTGAGTAGAGGCTCACCATCGATTTCAATTCAATTCAACAAATGTGACATGCAATAAGTTATTGATAATTATTTTGGGACTAATGTTTCAAGCATTGGAGCAATATTATATTAACAAAAAATAAAAAAGGTTTTTCAACATCCTTATATGCAATCATATCAAATCACTCACCAAAAGTGAGAAGTGCAAATAATAAGGTCAAGTGTCAATGAAAACATCAAGAAGGTTTCTCAACATCCTACTATGTAAGCATATCAAATGACTCAGCAAAATTTATAAATGAAAATAATAAGGTAAAATTGACACTTGGGCCCTGATACCTAGAGTTAATTGATGCTAACACACAAATCAAAGTCACTGAAAAACATAAAGTCTTAATAGAACTACCTACCCATTTCCAAGGGTACTATAATGTTCTAATGGAAGGTTTAGTTTTGATGATAGTTCATAAACCTGTATACAAAAAAAACAAATTCTTGTATTTATTAATTGCATGTATCAATCTCTCCTTCATGTTGTCATCCCTATGCTTATGGGACAAAAATGTGTTGAAATTACACAATAAAAAACCCTTGTTAAATGGTTAAACTAAATTAATGTATCCAATAATCATATCCAGTATCAGTGTTAAATTAGATTTCTAAATATAAGTGGTAAAAGTACATCAAACCCATTTGGTATTAATAAAAATGGGTTCATCAAATTTATCTAATGCTATATAATATAGAAAAATAAAATCAATTGATGTTACTCAATTATTAACACATTAAAACAATATAAACATTCCGATCTATTTGATGTTAATATTTATAAACAATTCAGATGTTCTGAATGTTAACCAAAAAAACAAATCAATTTCCTATTTTATATTGAAACACATCAATTATTTTTGAATCTCAATATAATAATCATGTAAATATTACTTGACATTAAATCAAATAAACACATCAATTCTATTTGATGTTCAAAAAACATATCATTCATTTTGATGTTAGTCTTAATCATTAAAATTGTGTAATAGAATAAGTAGTAAACGTCATTTATTTATTATTTATTAGTCTCATAATTATCCAAATCATTAAACAATAAATAAGTAAATATAATACAACTAATATATAATATAGATAAATCCATGTGGAGAATTACATTTATTACGATAAAAAAATATATGTAGTTTATCAATAAAAACTAAATGTAACATCCTTTCCCACTAGGAAAATAAATCATCTTGATGGATGCAAAAACGTAAAAGATTCAATTAAATAAATGAGGGAAGAATTTAATAATTTTTCATAATCCTCCCATATAACACTCTTCTCAAAGTATTGGTCTCATTGGACCTTATGTTTGGAGACACCTTTGTTTCAAAAACTTAGTTTGTGAGTATCAATGATTTACAGAGGCTCTCCCAATATCACTTCTGGATCCTAAATCTACAAATATATCTAATCAATGATATGTTAAATATCTCCATGGTAACTATTGTATCTCACATTTACACTTTTGAGAGAGTGTCTTCAATCCCTCTCACTTGAGCTATACAATGGAATTAGTCTTAAGTTATGGGTGACATCTACTTAGACTAAACATCTAGATTTTGGGCTAGTTCCCAAGTAAGACACCTATACTAAAAACTAAACTACTTATTTTCTTGGAAAATGGATATAAGGAAAGATAAAATTTAAAAGACAATTGGAGGTGATGCACCAAACATGATATCCTCTACTTTCTAAGGTTTTCACTATGAAACAATAGGTTACAATCTAATTCTACTACTCCAAGATAGTCCATATCATACTAGTGATTTAATATGAAGGCTATGGTAATTAAAAAGGATTAAGATGATGTTCAGGAGGTAAAAAAAGCATAAAATAATGACATATAAATTTTCAAACTCAGTAAACCATTTGTCACACTTCATATGACATGTGAAATGAAGACAAACTCAAATAGAGGCATGAAAGAGAAGGACAAATGCAAGGAAGATCCCTCACCGTCGTAAAGTATTCATCAACAATTCATTCCAGATCACTATATTCAAGTTGAAGATAGAAATATTTAGTTTGAATTGATTTCAATAAGAAATTACAAGTTTTAATTTTGGCAGTGCTTCATCATCACCAATTTGAGGATATATTCCAAGTCATTCAATACTTATTTTATAGCAAGAAAAGAGGAGAAGAAAGAGAATCTGGTATAGAAATATTAATATGACCATTCATCATCAGAATATTTATAAAAGAGGATAATATTAACACCAACCCCATTAAGAATTTGTTGTCATCTTCTTTCTTGAACTTCATGACCAAGTGTTGATGTGTTTCCTTGTGAAGAGTGGCATATGAGGTTACTTTAGCCATCCTAAACTTATTGAATCTAAATAATTTACATTGAGGCCACACCTTTGCATTTTTAGTGGAAGTTAAAATTATTTCAAATAACTCTTGACATGGTTTAGAAAATTCTACTCCAACCTTGTCTCCTTTATGCCTATTCATCAAGTGAAACCTACATTTGAGCTTCAAGTCTCTCTTAAGACTTAATCTTTCCATTAGGACATATTTGTTATGTAAAATTCATATTTGGTACCATGGATACATCCATCATAATCTATAAATTTATGAGTTTCTTGCATCAGTTCAAGGAGCTTTGATCTTCCTTGAAGGTTAACTTGTAGTTACAACCCTTACAAGAGACTAGTTAGAGATATTCTTTGCCATGGAAACCTTGAGTAACCTTAAGTATTATATTTTGGTTTTTTCTAATATGAAAGATACTTCAATGTGTTCATACCATTCTTGTGGGATAATTTATTCTATATTTTCTAACCAAAACCTACCTTCATAAGGCTTGCAACTAGGGTTCTCATGCTAGTTAGTGGAGTTATTCTCACTTTGGCTCAATATAATAACTTGGAAGCTCATTTATCACCTTGATAAGTATGTAAAATGGAGTATATAAGTTCATATGATATTTTATTAGGATCATAAGGCCTTCCAACTTTATTTGAGGGCCTACCACAACTTTATATGCTTCTAAATAAGCATGCAACCTTCATTTCTTGCCTTTTTCCATATACTCTACCTCCACACATGCTAAAAATATATTATACAAAGTGATAAGGAGAGTAAAAAAAACATTATATCTCATTTTATGGATCATTAAATCAATCTTTGGCACTTAATATGCTAAACTGCTCCATCAACTTCTTTTGAAGGGTTTAGATAGGGTTTAAGTAACATAGTTTCTTAACGATTGTTCATAGCCATGAGGGATTGGATTATTGAATAAAAGCCAAGTATTTTGAGTGGAAAACCCCATTAAATTTTCCAAAGGATATATAAATCCCGTACATCTTCTCATGGATGCTCACATGTGATGAATATGCTTCTCAAGTGACTAGGTCTGCAACTGTGAGCTCGAGTAGGGTGATTTGGTCCAAAAATACATATAATAGTTTGTATTTGGTGTCAAGCACATTTTTAAGGTTTGTTTAACCCTAAATAATTCATTCAAGTGATATTTTTTAGTAGATCACTTTCCAGATTTGTTATAACCTTTGTGAGCCTATGATAAGGGTTTGAGAGCAACATTGTGTTATTGACACTACGAGCCTATGTTTTGCATTGTATCCATTATATTAGTGGATAAAACTCATGTGAATAATTAAAAACATTTTTTATACCTTATAAAAACCTTTCATACCTAAAAAACACTCCCATACTTGCAATAATTTTTAAATTTTCATACATAGACCATGTGTATAACAGTCTTAGGCTCTTGACTGTAAGTATGAAGCAAACTCTTTATTTATTTGAATTTTAGTGTTTTTATTGACTAAGAGAGGTGTTATAAAGTTAATTAATGTTTCTTGACATTTTTCAACCTTTTTACACTTTCCATTCACCATCATTGTGCATTTACACTCCTATCTACCTATGGCAGGCTATAGGTAGTAATTTGACATAAAACTCATTCTCTTATGAGATTTTTACCTTTTATGGACAAATATATTAAATAATGTATTTATAGGTGAATAAAATATCATAAAAAAATATTTTAACTCAAAAACTTCCAGTGATAACTTCACCTCTTGTGGCTAGTTCCTCCACTCTAGATGTACAATCTTGTATGCACAAAGTTCATACTCTATAGGCTAAGGGTTACATCTTGAGAAGGGAGCCACAAGGCCATCACATACCTTGGATTATAATGTTATATTAAATACACATTTAAAACATCATATATTAATAACTCCCTTTCCATATAGATTTGTGACACCTAATATTACATTATATGATGGTAAAGGTGACCCACAACATCATCTCCAAGCTTTTCATGCAACATGTTTGTACTATTTGTCCAATGATTGTCTTATTAAAAATTTGTTTCCACATAGTTCAAATAATTATTCCTTAAAGTGGTTTTATGACTTACTAAATCAATCTATCATAATGTTAAATCCCTTGGTAGACATGTTTTTAGCACACTTCTCCATAAACATCATTGATAAAATCTCATATGCTCAAGTTGCATAGTTGAAACAAAAGTCAAATGAGACTATTGCATAATATGTCTTAAGATACATGAATACATTAGCTAAATTGAATAGCCCCATGTTATATAAATATCTTTATGACATCTTTAAATAATGTCTTCTACCAACATTACATAAATCTATATTGTTTAAGAAGTTTCCAACATTCACAGATTTGTGCCACATACTAAAAAAAAGATAAATCAATCTTCTATCAATGGGCTAACAAAAATATACAATTGGATCATAATTAAATGATAAGATTTCAATTAAGCCTCCATAAAAGGTAAGTATAATTGAAAACAAGAGTGATCAAAAGGCCACAGTTAATGTAGCTTCATAGCCACATCCTCACTTGGTTTTTTTATCAGCTCCTCCATGTAGAGTTTTTACCAACCTTCCAGAATCACCATCATGGGCTTTACATTAGTTCTTAGAATGCAATGTCATATCTCTACCTAAAGTATAAAGGCAACAAAATTACAACAAATAAAAGCTAAGGAATTATATATATTATTATATTCATTTCTAAATCACATAGTGAATGAGGCAGGGAGCACTTCAGGTGTTCACTACACATATCAAGCACATCCACCACCAGCTTCATATTACACTATTAGATAGGAGGCACACCCATTGCATAATATCATTGGTATGTACCACACTATAGTTCTATCTAAAACACTCAAAACCCTCTCAAAGTAGGTGATTATTGATGAAGATACATATTTATATGTACTCTTTATAGAGCCTACATAGATCATCATCCTATCCAAAGTGTTATGGTTGAAAATGGGTCAAGCATTAACATGTGCACTATCAAACTTTTACAAAATTTGAGGTATTTAAAGTAAGATATATATATTAAAAATAAAATTATCAGTTGTTTTAGTGGTTATGTTTAGAGCTCCATTGGGGAGATTATGCTTCCATTATAGGTTGGACTGACATACGTGGCCACTCTATTATTAGTAGTACCTAGTGCAGACATGTTTGATATGTTATTGGGTATGCCATGGATACAATAGTTATGATCCATCCCATCCATAGTGAAAATATGCCTAAAATATATAAATGCAAATCAAGTTGTCATAGTTGAGGGTCTTCCATATGAGTATCCTCTACCTATTCCATAGGTAGTCACATCACAGTTACTAGTTAAAACATAGTTACCATTTATAGCATAGTTATCGGTTAAAACTTTGAGCATTAGTTCCTATAAATACACCAAAATTTTTAGTGAATCCACTAGTGCATGTGAGGTCTACTCCTACAATATTGACATGTATGGATACTCTACCATGGAAACCATTATTAGAGAGACCCATGTGTCAAAGATATGTTGCAAATTCAAGAGGGCCTCTCTCTACTCACTTTCTGTTCAGATCAGTATTATTGAGTTCTCAAGATTCTGAGCACAAGGCACCTATGCCACCTACAGCTTATTCAATTAGATGGGTTCTTAAGACCCCTATAGTTCATAAGGAGCCACGATTAGTCTCACATATTCTTGACATCACTCCATATGTAGGGCCATATATAGATCACTTAGTATAGTAGATTATGGGACCACAGTTTCCATTTCACACAACACACATGATCCCTCTCTCTTAATCCTTGTACATAGCTCATTTTCATTTTTTTTGTACATATCTTATATCTAGAAATTAAAAAAACAATAGAATATCACAAAACATAAAAACATTCAAATATTTACTTAGAAAATACAAAATTATAGATTTTATGCATTGCCATGTTTGCATTTATTATATATGCTAGAAAATACATATACTAGATATATTAGTATAGTCATTTTTATCATATATACATGTTTCACTTGTTCTTATCAACTTCTTACAAATTGGTATATGACTCAGGTCTATTACACAGATCCAAACTTGTTATTATCTACCCACTGGGGGCATATAAACTGATACATGGGTCTTCACTCAGCACATTAACCCACTTTGGGGCATCATATACATAATATTTTTACCAAGTTCTATCTTTATATAACCTACATCCTAGATTTAGCATTCTTATATCTTGATATTGATCATGCTACTCTTACTCAGATTTTTTGTTAGCTATTACTATTTTATAATCAACATATGTACATCATATCTCTTACATAGATTTTTATTATAGATTCATGCATAATTTAATTTATATAATTATTAGCTTATACTTGATAATATATATGCTTATTCTATTCAAGGGAATTTGAATATGTCATTAATTTTTGGCTCTATACCACTTTTATTCAGAGTATATATGCTTTGGACATGTGCCCATGTCCTTGTGTGTGCTTTCTTGATTGTGTATTTAGACATTTGAACATGTCCTTCTATGTGGCTCTACATAAACTTACTTTTTTATTGCATATGTGGACATTTGAACATGTCCTTGTATGTCTTATTTTTATCAAATTTAGTGATATGTGCCCTTGTCCCTTATATTGTGGTCCCTTCACCTATTTTGTGTGCCTCATGTGTTTTGTGTGTATGATTTCTTATATGCATCATGGCCATGACACTTGTATTTAATTTTTACACACCCTAGTTTTAAATTCCATGAGGGACCTCATGCATCTCACCCTTCCTACCTGGGTGTCGTGATGGACATCATGGCCCATCCCCCTAGGTAGCTTCCCAATTTGTACTTAGATTTATTATTACATACATTTTTATATCTATATTGCCATCCTTGCAAATAATAGACATGACATACTTATTAAATTACACACTTATGATCAAATTATCTTACATTCTAATGTTATGTGTGCACATTATATTGGATTATTATGCAGATATCATATATGCTTCATCTAACACCTATTTTGTAGAGCTTTATCTTTTGAGGATAATTATTACAAAGGTTTAACAAATCCCCTCAAAATATGGGGAATTCATAGTGGTTTGTCATAGATATCAAGTTCCTAAATTATAATCACAATACATTTTCAATACACAAGCTTAGTTACAAAAAATTAGACATAGGAAAATACAGTGGGAAAATAGTGACCTAAAAAGTAGTACAGTTGCACAAGAAATAAATAGGACACTAATGCCCAAATTGGGACATTGGTGCCATATTTTTAAAAATGGAACTACTGTCCAAGACATGGCATTACTATATAGTAGCCTCAATTTTAGAAAAAACATATATTGGCCAAAAAATTATAGTAGGTATAATACAAGTTTGGACAAATTTAGTTATAAATTTAAAATTTATTATTAGTTTTAATCAGATTAATAATATTTCAACTCAAGTTCATATTAGTTTTCTCAAATCAGGGGCATCATGCATGACCATTCCCATATTCAGTTCAGATATTTAGATACAAATTATTATAACTCAATCCATAATCTATATGCTCAAATATCAGATTTAAGGGCATGTATGCTACACATGTTTATGTATGCTCACTTACACACCAATTGATTAGATGGAATGAAAAATTTATACACCTAAAATAATGTTTTAGGTTTCACACTAATTTCATGCCTTACTCCATTTGTAGTGCTTGTCATGGATAAATGACTTGGAGCTACCTAGTGTACATGAATGGCTGCAAAACTAACATACCCAGCTAGACATTTATAGATACTTCATGCAATTTAATTTCATATGAATCTACTATAAATGGGTGGGAAATGATGTAGTCATATCATACTTGAGTTATTGAGCCACTTACATGAGAGGGTTGAACACACTATCATTCTAATCCACTCTATTCATAGTTCATGATATACCAAGCATGGATGGGAAATGATGGAGTCAAAATTAGAATGAGCTATTAATCCACCCACACATGAGGATTGAGCAAGCCATCAGCTCAATCCAATATATTCAATGATTAATCACTATATACATGTGCACACACAAGTTATCACTAGGTTTATGCATTGGTTATTGTACCCAATAAGGACATGTATTAGATCATGATTTAAATACTTAGACTCAGTTTCACATACTCAGACCTAGCTTCATGAGCTTCACCTCCTAGGTAAGTCAAGGTATGTTTCTTTTTCCTTTATCCTAGTCATTCCACTTTACTACATTTCTAGAATAGTAATCACACAAATGTGGTATTTGAGTGTTAAGAGTGATAATTGAGACTGCATGTCCATAACTTATCCCTAGACCTATTTTATATCCTATTGTCACACTTATCTATCCTTTTTATGAGTCACAAACATCCATAGTTAGCCCTAAAGTAGTCCCAAACCCTCATTTCCTGATCTTGGCCCTTCATGCCTAGTGTATTACTAGCTAGACACTAACACCATAATAGGGACACTAGCGAGACATGGCACTAGTTTCCCTAAAATTGGCCTTTGCCCTATATTTTCCCAAATGAATATATTTTCAAAACTAAAACTTCCTAGGGTCAGCCTAGACCTCTTTTATCACCTGCACAAGCACCAAAATATTATAAATACTTGAATTTTAGCCCTCTAACCACTAGATAGAAATTAGATAAAAAAATACACATTCAAACTCATAAAAATTTGAGAAATACACATTCAAACTCGTAACAAGTTGAGCATAATTAAGGTTATCAATCCCTATTCTTCCCTACTTATACATACTACCATCTACAATAGCCCTAATCTCAGATTACCTATATTTCTGGTCTCAAACACATTCAAGGAACTTAAGACCACTATCATACTAGCATCACTTGCACTTGTACTAGCATTTAGGTGGGGAAAACCACATCGAGCTTGATCCCTCCTCAGAGTATTGGTATGTAGGCAACACTCTTCACAGTGGGGTGTTGAGGATGTCTAGCCTACCCTACTAACAAATACACTTTTCAACTCATATCAACTAGATGCCCTAGTTACATGTAGGATTAGGGTTTTAACAATAAATTAATTAGGTAAGTGCACAAAGTTGGGGATAAAAAGTGGCCTACCCATGGAAATGATTTTCCTAAAATTTCATAAATTTGAATTTCTATAGATAATTTGAGATATCTACACTCCAAATTTGAAGATGGTGTAAGAACATGAAATATAGCATTTCGAGTTTAGTTTTTTTAAAATGTTTAAGTATAAATAGTTCAAACATCTAAATGTTGAAGATGAACTCCATTTTTTAAAGAAAACATAGTTCATAGATGGTCGTGCAGTGCACCATTTTTTGAACAGTGTTTAATATTCTTTGAAACCCTTTAGGGAAAATTTAGATAATATCTTCTAGTTTGTGACATATTTTTTTTATATTTTTTCAATGAATAAGTTTTTTTTATGAATTTTTCAAGTAAATAGATCCTAAAAAATGACAATAAATGAATAGTCATCTGTGTGATGCACCTAACTATCTCAAAAAAATGAAAAACATTTTTTTAATGTGTAAAATTAGGCCTAGTTTGTGACCATATAAAATTTTTTCACTTGGATCAACAAAATAAAAATTACATGAACATGTATAGGAATGTATTTTTGCAGCATGTAGTGGCCTAAAAAAGGTATATCTATAAATCAACATAGTTTTAAACCTTAAATTAGTCCAAAAATTATAAAAATCCTATTTTTGGAAAGAGGAGAGTGTGGTTGTCGCAATGGTATTAAGTTTTTGAATTTTCACATTGAAATTATTAGTGTATTTGGAAATTAAATTTTATTATTTTTATTTTTTATCACAACTCTCAAAACTCAATTGTACATTGACAGTTCAAGCCTATGGTTCAAGAATCCAGGCCGTTCCCAACCCAAAAGGCACAAGAATTGAATTCAAATTCAAATAATGCAATCATGTTAATAACATGGTCATGTTATTAACTACATTAGTAATTTGATCACATTACTTAAAAATGAAATTGCATTAATAATTTGATTGCATTATATATTCATAATACCCTAAAACCTGAATTTGCGTTTTGACCTACTAAAGGAGCCATTAGGCCTAGTAGTCTTAAGATCAAAGTTTGGTTGATTAATATTATTTTTTGAGACCAATGTTATTATAAATGTTTGATATAATTTAATGATAATTGGATATGTATTAAGCTACAAATCAATTTATTTTTCATTTGACATGATTCTAATCTTTCTTAAAATGTAGATAGTCCTAGTTCACCCTAGACAGGGTTAATAGATTAAAAGGTTGTTTTTGGTGATCCACTAATCTAAATCACTCATAATTTGGTATATTTGATTTATATTTCATTTTTTTCATGATTAAATAAATTATAGTGTCCAAAAATAAATTTAAGTACAAGGATCCTCTAACTGAGTACTAATGGACCTAGATTATTAGGTTTGAAAGAGAGTTCAGTGATATTATAAATGTTTAAAGATTAATTATTTGAAAGTTGGTAATTAAAAAGGAATATATAGTCTTCAAAATATCCAAATGGTGTTTTGGAAAAACTAAAAATAAATCAATGGTCATTTTATTTTATGTTAAGAGTATATACAGTCTTAAAAGAGGTTGAATTTTGTTAAACAAGACTGCGTTAGATTTTATGGATAATTGGTGATCTTTAAAACTTGTAAAAAACTTTCATAAAATTTGTAGTATTGTCTGATTATTTGATAATATTATTTGAGTCATTAATTGAAGTTCTATAAGGATCTATTTTAAAGGTATATCAATGCGTTAGTACCCTATTTTGCATATAAGAAGTTGTATTTTGTCAAGTTTAAAGATGTCATAAACATACATGCCACAAGCATACATGTCTTATGATATAACTAATTTTATCATGAGATGTCATAAAATGTATTTTTTAAACCTTTGGCCAAAACTTAGCCTTTAGAGTACCAATTTAGCTATGCATTTAAAGTAAATTGGGGTTATTTTGAGCCCCTTCAACCTAATTGCATGAATATAAAGTGTGATTTTGGGGTTGATCAACTCCAATTTCATTATCTTAGTTGAAACAAAGAAACATAATTTATTTATATGCAATTTATACATGTATAAAATGTGGTTTTGAGCTCAATAAACTTGAAGTCATTAGCTAATGAATGCAAATGTTGATTAGTTTAATTGTGGAGGTAATTAGGGCAAATATGAGCCACATGAGCATAATTTAAATTATGTATTCAATGTGATTTGAAGTGAAATTAACCATAATGTCATGTCATACATAATTAACCAAGGAGTTTATTCATTTAATCAAGGAGGCATTTGGGGCCAATTTGAACCCCTTAAAGAGTAAGAAATGATTTGGGCCAAATTTAAAATTTTGATTATATCATGAATTGATCCAATTAGTCAAATTATGGAATTAGGGGCATAATTTGGGTGAAATTGATCCCTTAAATGAAATTTATGGCTCAATCAACTGTATAACATAAATGGCTTAACTGACCCTACTTTTATCAGAAATGCAAACATGTTCAAGTAATTATCACAAATAGGTGAACAAGTATCTCATATTTTCCTCAATTACCTTGGTGATTGGACCCTATAACTGATATCTTAAACCCTAAACCTTGTATGATTTAACTTATACCCTAAAACCTATGTCATTTACCTTAAAACCTAAGGCTTAAGCTCTAAACCCCAAACCCTTTAAATTGTAGACCCTAAACCAATAAATTTTTCCCCAATTAACATCCTTTATATATCAAAAGAATTAGGTTCACAAGGATGAACTTAGTCAAAATCACATCAATCATTACCATAATTGACTTCATAGGCTCAATCTATGGTGATGTGGGGGATAGTTGATCCTAGAATCACATTATGTATTCATAAATATAGGTTTAAAGAGCTCAAATTTCCCCAATCACCATCATGATTGTACCTTATATACCGTAAAACCTATATCCTAAGCCCTAATCCTTAAAGTTCCTAATACCTAAACTCTAAACCATAAATATAAACTCTTTAAACCTTAAACCAATCATTTTAGCCCAAATTAACATTATTTAGACTAATAATTAAGTTCATAAGGCTCAGTTTGGCCTAAATCACATAATTTATTATCCCATTTTACTAATTCACTCAATTTTCATGATGACATCCAGAGTATAATGAAAACCCAAAAACACATTCTATAGTCACAAATGGGTCCAAGCGATTTGAATTATCCTCAATTATCTTTGTGATAGACCCTGTGTACCCTAAACCATATAGACATTAAAACCTTAGCCCTAAACCACAAAACCTAAACATTATACCCTAAATTATTCCTATTTACCAATCGATTTAGTCCCAATTAACATCCTTTGTAGTAAGAATTAGGTTTAAGTATGGAATAGAGTGATTAGACATTACATATAGATCTTTAAACCTTAACCCCATGCCCTAATCCCTAAAACATAAATTGTAATCCCTATGCTCTAATGCCCGCTACATGCCACAAACATACATGCCTTACAATATAATTAATGTTATCACAGGATGTTATAAAATGCACTTTTAAAACCTATGGAAAAAACTTAGCTTTTGGAGTACTAATCTAGTTGTGCATTTGAATTAAATTGGGGTTATTTCAACCCCCTTCAACCTAATTAACCAAAAAGGAAGATATTTGATTATTTTAATCAAAGAGGTATTTAAGGCCAATTTGAACCCCTTTAAGAGCATGATATGATTTGGGGCAAAATCAAAAGATTGATTCTATCATGAATTGATCCAATTAGTTAATTTGTGTAATTAAGGGCATGATCTGGGTAAAATTGAGCCCCTAAACTAAATTTATATCTCAGTCAATTGTATAACCTATATGCAACATGTACATGGAATAATTGACCCTACTTTTCTATAAATGCAAACATGAAGGTAATTGTCATAAATAAGTGAACAAGTAGCTCAAATGTTCTTCAATTACCTAAGTGGTTGGACCCTATATATGATATATTAAACCCTAAACCCTGTACCATTTAACTCTAACCCTAAACCCTATTCCATTTAGATTAAACCCTAATACTTAATCCCTAAACCCCCAAACCTTGTAAGTTATAGACCCTAAACCCTAAACTAATAAATTTAGCCCTAATTAACATCTTTTATATATATAGTAAGAATTTGGTTCACAGGAATGAAATTTTTCAAAATTACATCACTCATTAAACCACAATTGACTTTATTGGCTCAATATATGATGATATGGGGGCTAGTTGAGCTCAAAATCACAAACTTTATTCATAAATATAGGTTCAAGTATCTCAAATTTAACCTAATTACCTTCATGATTGTACCTTATATACCTTAAAACCTATACCCTAAGTCCTAATCCTTAAAGTTCTTAATCTGTAAACTCTAAACCATAAACATAAACTCTTTAAACTTTGAACCAATAATTTTACCCCAAATTAACATCATTTAGACTAATAATTAAGTTCACAGGGCTTAGTTTGGCCTAAATCACATGACTAATTACCCCATTTGAGTAATCCATTCAATCTACATGATGACATCTAGGGTATAATGACAACCCAAAAACACATTCTATAGTCACAAATAGATCCAAGTGATTTAAATTATCCTTAATTATCTTTGCAATTTACCCTATATACCCTAAACCACATATACATTAAAACCTAAGACCTAAACCATAAACCCTAAACACTATACCCTAAATTGTAAACCATAACCTTTCCCTATTTACCAATCGATTTAATCCCAATTAACATCATTTGTAGAAAGAATTAGGTTCGCATGGCATAGCATGATTAGACATTATATACATGTCCTTAAACCTAAACCCTATGCCCTAATCCCTAATCCCTAAAACATAAATTATAATCCCTATTCCATAATTCCCACTACATGTTACAAACATACATGCCTTATGATATCACTAATTTTATCATGAGATATCATAAAATTTATTTTTTAAACCTATGGCCAAAACTTAGCCTTTGGAGTACCAATCTATCTATGCATCTAAAGTAAATTGGGGCTATTTCAAGCCCCTTCAACCTAATTACATGACTATATAATGTGGTTTGGGGGTTGATCGGATCTAATTTGCCTCAATTGCCATCATGAGTGTACCTTATATAACCTAAAACATATACCCCAAGCCTTAATTATTAAAGTTCCTAATACCTAAACTCTAAACCATAAATATAAACTCTTTAAACCTTGAACCAATTATTTTATCCCAAATTAACATCATTTATAATAAGAATTATCTTTGTGATTAACTATGTGTACCCTAAACACTATACCCTAAATTGTAAACCAAAAACTTTCCCTATTACCAATCCATTTAGTACCAATTAACATCCTTTGTAGTAAAAAGTATGTTCATACATGGCATAGAGTTATTATACCTTATATACATGCTCAAACCTAAACCCTACATGCCCTAAACCCTAAAACATAAATTGTAATCCCTGATCTTTAAAACATAAATTGTAATCCCTAATCCCTAATACCTAAACCCGATGTACTAATGCCTTAATCCCTAATCCCTAATCTATATTAAGTATAAAATGATCATATTATTATTAATACAGACAATACTCGATTCTTAATGTTAATTTATAACCCCAAATGATTATTAAGAATAATGTGATCATGTTATTAGATTACATGATCGAATTATTCTTAGCATATGCTTCTTAATATATATGTTGAAGTAGAACTTAGTATAATAAATAATGTGATTGCATTACATAATAAGGTGATTGTGTTATTCTTAACATATGCTTCTCAATATTTATGTTGAAGCATAACCTAATATAACAAATAATGTGATCGTGTTATGTAATAATGCATTTGTATTATTATTATTATTATTATTATTATTATTATTATTATTATTATTATTATTATTATTATTATTATTATTATTATTATTATTATTATTATTATTATTATAGACTAAGCTTAGTTTTCAATGTCTATTTTTAACCCAAATTGATAATTATGTCCCCACAAACATTCTTTTCATAATTCTATAGGACTTATAGTATCTATGTACTTGACCCCACCTTTGAAAATCTCTCGATTATCCTTTATGGGTGACAACACGTTAGAGGAAGAGGAAGATATTGAAGAACAAAACACCAATGGAATTAGAATATTTGATAGAGAAAAATAAGATATAAATGCAAAAAGTTCATGAAAGATAAGGTACAAATCCTAATCCTGATGAACCAAATGCCATAAATAATGATCCAATTGACATTAATAAATTAAACAATGATGAAATTGACCATAATGAATTGAATAATGATGAAATTTACCATAATTAAATGAATACTAATGAAATTGACAATAAAGAATTAGATAATGTTGGAAGTTTACATTCAAAGTTCCAAGTTTTTTATTTTGTTGATGATGAGTCTATGTATGATGCTCTTCCCCCATCCCATCTGCAACCCCACCCCCCCCCCCCCCTCATGAATGAATACAATTTGATTGGAAATAAATAATGATGAAATTAACCATCAATAAAATTTCATGGAAACATATAATGAATAAATAAATAATGAATAAAATGTTATCCCACCTCCAAACAATGGAAGTAATAAATATTTTGAAACACCCTCTCAAAAAATTCCACCATTAATAACAACTCCAAGAATTATGCATAAAAAAGACCAGTGCTTAATTGAAGTTGATGGAAATATTTTAGAACCAATGCATAACAAGATGTCTGATTGCCATTCAAGAAGACTGGCTCAACAAATTTTGGATACTTTCTTTCATAATTTGGATTATGATAGTCAAATATGTCAATTAATAGTTTCATTGATAAAATTGATTAAGATGAGACATATAATGTACACAGTAGGACTAATAACATCTAACATGGATGATGAAAATAATGAAATTGTTAAAAATATAAATGATGCATATCATATTGTAGGCTCATACTGTAGGCCCAAAATCACTCACCCAAGATTGTAATGTTGCCTAACATATACTTACAACTTATGTAGCAAGTGATAAAATAGGAAAAAAATGAATGGTTTCAAAACAAGCAAAACACTTAATATAAATAAAATATAATTGAAAGATGTGAAAGACTTAATGAACCTAATACCAATGAGCTATGGGAATTCTATGGTATAATTCGATGAACGGACAAGGCTATAGCCAATACTCTCAAAGAGTTAAATAATTTTGGAAAGATAATACAAGAGTTTATCCCAATGCAATATATGATGTGAAAAGAAGAGTTGGTTCTCATAACCATGAACCACATCCAAAACATTTATTGGATATGACTCAAACACAATTTTCTCTAATTTTTTTGGAAAAATATCCACAAATTTCTATTTGTCATAGATATTTTGATATGGACAAAACTTTTTATGTAAAAATAAATCATACACACACCACTTCTTGTTGTATGCAACATATCTAATTTTCAATGCACTATGATGTTTTTCACCATATTCATTGTCCTTTGCATACTAAAAACATTTTGTAAGAGTATGGCATTGAATTGCCACCAAAATTAGTCAGGTTATTTATTCCAACTATCTTCTCTAAAAAACTAGATGGAAAATTATTTTACAACAAATCATGTTTAAATAGAAATTGCAACATTTGTGGTGGATTGCCAAAATTAAAAAAAATGTATCTATGAAGAGATTACAAGTGCAATTGGACAAGAATTATTTGGTTTAAGAAAATATAAATTAGTGACTTATCACGTAAAATATGGTAAATAATCTAAAATATGTGACCTTGTTACAAAAAAGATACCTATTTCCAAAATATAGGTCAAATTTAGGGAGAATATTTTTTATGAGTATGAAAGGCATATACACAAGGATAGATGGTTGGATGAACATTTCAATATAATAAATGATACATTCCCACTTGGTTTCATTGTATCGGTAGTTGATTTTACTGAACATTACACATTCAAATGCCAAATAGAAGTTCAATTATAGTATTAAAACTCATCACAAGTTACCATATTCATGCATATAGAAATCATGCATGCATTTGATAGTACATAAAAATAATGGAAAACATTAAGGGAGTACCATTTCTATATCATTGATGACTTATCACATTGTTCAAAGTACGTGCAAGGTTGTTTTTAGAAGTTCTATGAATAATTGAGTTAAAAGAACATTACATTCAATCAACATTACATTTGGTCAGACAATTGCACATTGTAATTCAAATATGTATGGATATTTTATTAGTTGAGTCGAATGCACATTACCAATGGTGTAGAGCACATTTGGAATTTCAGCAAGGTTGGGCATGGAAAAGGGGAGCATGATGGTGCTGGTGCATGTGTAAAAAGGGATATCACAAGGGAGGAGTTGAAATTTGAAGAGGGTATTCATTTGACAAATACAAAAACTATGGTTGAATGGTGTAATGAGAACATTTATCATGGTGCTCAACCAAATTCTACTATTCATAGACATTTCTAGTTAATGGAGGAATAAAACTTGGCAAAGTATGAGGATTTTATGACTCTAACATGTTCAATCGACCTCTACTCATTTCATTTCTCAAATGTAAATTCTTAGACTATTCATATGAAACATTTGGCATGTTTTTGTTCTACATGCATGGACTCTATTTGGAATTAGTGTGAGTCACAAGAGTGGGTGGATGATTAGAGTTTCAAACCTCCAATTCTAATCAACACATATCAAGTTCTAACAACATTACAACTTATAAATATGACATCCTTAAATGACTTTGACCATGTATCTGATCTAATGCAACTAGGTAGAATATTTTTTACTATGTACAATTTATTCTCATTATATATCTTCATATTATCACTAAAAATGGTTTCTTATTATCTATGGAATGTTTTTACAGTTATTGTAGATGACGATAAAGAAGAGGGAACTAATTACTACTTGTGTCAGTGTGTAGAAATAAATAAAAATTTGACTTCCCCAGTTATAGATGGAGAAAACATTGACTATCCCAATAGGTGAGTGGTAGTCACTGAAAGTCAGTTTTGATGATATCCTATAAAATATTTAGATTAATGGTTATTTTAAGAGTTTGAAATACACAGGAAGATAATGCACTATTAAAATTTGAATCTTGAAATGAATATTCAATTACAAAAATATCATGAGAGGCCATTAAATAAGAAACTATGGAAAGTTTAGGAGCCAGACCATGAAGCTATTCTTGATACTATCATGGTTAGAGTAGATCCTAGTGGTTGGTTGGATTGAAATATATAGGTATGTTGAATTTTTAAATGTATATGTAATCAAATTTACCACATGTTTTTTATTTTCTAGGTAGTACATATAAATTTTATTTCTAATTACTTACTGACAATTTTTTATAGGTTAGTGTTACCAGATAAGCTTCCACCTTCACACGGTTGGCACTGTCAGTAAAGAATTATATATTTTTGAAGCTAAGAGAAACTTAGGTTAGACATGATCAAAGATAAGGTTGGATGTGATCAAAAATTAGGAAATGACTTACAGGTTTCATTTTATAGGTGTTTGAACTTAGGCTAAAAATTTACATTTTTCTTGTATTAAGAAGAGCATTCTTAATGTTAGAATGGGTGGTGGGTTTATTGATCAAGATTGGTGAGAGGTCAATAACTTGGTACTATATGTTATCCAACTCCATAGATGTGTTTGAAGTGCTAGTTTTTAGTTAGGAAGCATCAAAACTAGATTGCAACCACAACTCAAACTTTGACAACATTTGTTGTCAGTATTTTTATGCTCCAGAATGGTAGTGAAAATGCACTTTTGGGTGGATTTGAATGTTGTTTCAGTGTGATAGCATGTAATTTTACTATTTATAAATGATAAAAGTGATATATTCTTATGTGGAGGTCTCGAAGTCATAAATGCTAGTTGGAGCTCAAAAAGTTGCTTGTTCAATGCCAAAAAATTGCATTTTTGGACCCCTCACTGCAACTTGTCCAATGGAATACTCTCAAAGCTTTAACTTGAGTTATTTGGAGTGTGATTAAAGGAATTAAATAGGTATGGAAATGATATAATGGTACATATAAATGACTTACATGTTTCATTTTATGTGTGTTTAAACTTGGGTTAAAAAAATAAATTTTTCTTGTATTGGGAAGGGCGTTCTTAAGGTAGGAATGGGTGGTGGGTTTAATGATCAAGCCTGATGGGAGGACAAAAACCTCGTATTATATGTTATCCACCACCTCCCCTATTATATGTGTTTTAAATGTCAATTTTTAGTTAGAAAACATCAAAATGAGGGTTCTACAACCATATCTTAAAATTTGACAACATTTGTTGTTAGTGTTTCTATGCTCTAGAATGGTAGTGAAAATGCACTTTTAGGTGGATTTGAACATCTTGTAAGTGTGATAAAATTTATTATTCCTATATTTACATGATAAAAATGATATATTCCAAGGTGGAGGTCCCAGACATAGAAATGCCAGTTGGAGCTCAAGAAGTTGCTTGTTCAATGCCAAAAAGTTGCATTTTTGGACCCCTCATTGCAACTTGTCCAATGGATTGCTATCAAGTATTCCATCTAAGTGATCTAGGGTGTGATTAGAGGGATTAAATGGCAAATAGAGATATTTTATGGTTAACATAAATGACTTAAAGTTTTTGTTTTATGCATATTGAATTTAGGATTAAAAATGCATTTTTCTTGTATTAGGAAGGGCGTTATTAAGGATGGAATAGGTGGTGGGTTTGTCAATCAAGCCTAATTGAAGGCCAAGAAAATTTTCCTAGACATTATAAACCCCATTTGAAGTGTTTTTAGTGTTATATTTTAGTCAAGAAGCATCAAAACTAGAGTTTTGTAACCACAACTTAAACTTTGACAACATTTATTGTTAGTGTTTCTACGCTTTAGAATGGTAGTGAAAATGTACTTTTGGGTGGATTTGAACATTGTGGCAATTTTATAATATATAATTTTCCTATCTAGACATGATCCAAGTGATATATTCTTAGGTGGAGGTCTCAGAGGTAGAAATGCCAGTTGGAGCTCAAGAAGTTGCTTGTTTAATGCCAAAAAATTATATTTTTAGACCCCTCATTGTAACATGTCAATTGGATTGATCTCAAAGATTCCACTTGAGTGATATAGGTTTATATTATAGGGCTTAAATAGGTAGGGTAAGGATTTGAATATTCATGGAAATGACTTACAGGTTTCATTTTATGTGCGTTGAACTTAGGCTAAAAAATTACATTTTTTTGTATTGGGAAGGATGTTCTTGAGGCTAGAATGGGTGATGGGTTTGTTGATCAAGCCTAATGGGAGGCCAAGAACCTATTTATAGAAATTATATACCCATCATACATGTTCTTAGTGTTATTTTTTAGTCAAGAAGCATCAAAACCATAGTTCTACAACTATAACTTAACCTTTAACAACATTTATTGTCAATGTTTCCATGCTACAAAATGGTAGTGAAAATGAAATTTTGGGTGGATTTAAATGTTTTAGTAGTGTGATTAAATTAAATTTTCCTATATATATGTGATCAAAGGGATATGTTCCTAGGTGGAGGTCCCCAAAGTAGAAATGGTAGTTGGAGCACAAGAAGTTGTTTATTCAATGCCAAAAAGTTACATTTTTGGACCCATCACTATAATTTGTAAAATGGATTGATTTCAAATGTTTCACCAAATTGATCTAAGTTGTGATTAGAGGGATTAAATTATTAGGGGAAATATCTTATTGTTTATGGAAATGACTTATAGGTTTTGTTTTATGTGTGTTTGAACTTAGGCTAAAAAATTGCATTTTTCTTATATTGGGAAGAGTGTTCTTGAGGCCAGAATGGGTTGTGGGTTTATCGATAGATCCTAATGGGATACCAATAACCTAATAATATATGTTATCTACCCCCTTTGGACATGTTTATAGTGTCAATTTTTGGTTAGGAAGCATAAGAACAATAGTTTTTCTAAACTCTCGACCTGCAAAACATGTTAAAACTTGAGTAAGATGAGTTTTTATTTTATTTAAGTTATATAAAATTGGTTAAAGGTTAAAACTTGTTATAATTTCTAAACGACTACTATAAATATAATTTTTAAGAGTTAAAAACTCTATTTTGAGAAATTGACCTATTAAAGCAACAACTAGGTCTAGAGACCTAGAAACTTAATGAGTAATTAACCTATTGACCTAATGAGTAATTGACCTATTGACAAACTCTATTATTAGTAATTGACCTATTTACCTAATGACTAATTGTCTAGTTTAAAAGAAGATTATTTAAGATTGGATTTTGAATCAAGCTAAGAACAAGAGTGGATAAGTGAGGTTGGAATTATTCATCATCTTAGATAATATAAATAGGATATCCTTCTTAAACATATAAGAAAAAAATATGAATTAGGTGGTATTAGGGGATGATGAGAGGTGATGCAGGAGCATCTAACCATCAAAGTCAATTCTAGTCTTAAACATTCATATGTTAGTCAAAGGGTCAAAGTTGGTCAATTTTTGGAATGTAAATGTATGTGGAGGATCTTCTAGGATCCATATGTTGTCTCAGAAGTCATTTAGAGTCATCAATGTGTGTTATATATATACTAGGAGTTTTACCTCCAAACTGGGAATTAGAAAATTCAAATGTTTGAAAAGATCTTAGAAGAGCATGAACATAGTTTGAAATAATTAGGTGAGATAATTTGTATTAAAAGGTCCTATAAGTCATGTAAAAGGGGGTTGAATATGTTTCATTTCAAATTTTTAAAGGTGATAACCCTTAAGATTCATGTTTAGTCATGTTAACATTATCCTCATGTTGGATGTAAGAGAATAAGTTATGTAACCACCCAAACTAACATTGAATTGGGATGGATTGGAAGTTTTAGGTGTTGTGTGGTGTAGAAAGGATAGAGAGAAGAGAGAGGGGTGAGAGATATCTCTAATAAGGATAAAATAGGGGGCAATGAAGAGAAGATAACATACCTCTCAAAAGAAGATGATCTAGTCCTTTTCATGGGTTGTGTTTTATAATCAAGATTTCTAAGAATGAATAAAGATGGAATGATTCTGTGTATCTATATTTCATGTAATAGTATTGGATTGTCATCAATTTGTATATCATCTTTGAAAGTCCCTAGAATCCATGATCAAGTCACTTTTGTATGTATTAGCAGGTTTAAATAAGAGACTATATGTTATAGTCAAGGAAGAGAATAAATGATGAGATTGGTGAAGTATGGTGTAAGAAGGAGGAATGCTCAATCCTCTATAGGTAATATCAAATATGTGTCAAGTTGTAAGGTTTAGTTTTTGATATCTCCAAAAGGGAGATAAACTAAAAGAGAACATTCTTTGATGAGAACTTCGTTATGACTATCATAGTACCCAAATTATGTTATCTTAATGTATTTGGAACTTCATGTCAAGAAAGTCATTGTATTGTTTGAGTTGATTCACATGTGCATTCATCTATGGTTCATGGTGAGTAGTTGGATGTATAAGTTAGATTCAAGACAAGAAAAAAATGTTTATTACCCCATTATTGGAAAGGTTTCCCTATTTACATAGTTAGCACTCTATTTGGTAGACAGTCAATGCCTTGCTATGCAATCAAACACCAAGAAAGGTTGATGTGTGCTTAAAAAAGGTAAATTTCCATGGATTTGTTATAATTTGGTGTAATTTAGGAGAGCTAAAATCACTAGAAAGATCTTTCAGGAGTTTGGAACTATTGAACACAAATAGACCCAACAACTAACCCCTATTTTACACAGTTACCTTGCATTTATTCGGTTAGTGTGCCAATGAAAAAATGTGTATATTTTTGAACATGAAAAAATTGTGAGCACATGTAGGAGTAAAATTCATTATGATAATAGATAATTATGGGTTTATTAACCTTTAAAGTTCAGACAGAGCCCAATGTCTTACACAGTCCATTAAAAAATGATAGATTTATGTGTTTTGAGTGGGTTAAAGGATATTACCTATTGGGGAATGCGGAGAATAATAAAATAGACTTGAGGAAGGTTGTATGTTCCTTTGGAATTACTTAAAAGTATAAAAAATGAATTATGAAGCCTCTTAGCCTCTACAGACAAGAAACTAGGGTTTAAAACACAAAAACCCTATAACTCAAATGACAACCATGCAAAATTATTGAAATTTGGTATTATAAAATATTTTTTTCCCCAAGAAGTATTAAAGTGTTTTGGACTCTGTATAGTATGTATTTGTATTATTTTGATGACCGTGTCATGAATGGAAGGCTAGAAAGGCCTAATTAGATAAGGGATTATAAAGGAAAAGGTACCTATAGAGAGAATTAGAGAATAGAAATTTAGGGAGAGTTTTATAAAGATATAGGGTGGTATAAAGTGATTTTTAATCTTTATGGGAGTTGATAAATTTTGAAAACAAAGTGAAAAGGTTAAAAAAAAAAAGTCTGCAAGCCTAGTGGGGTCATTAGTAGCTTTGTATGTGAAAAAGAGTATTGAAGTGTGATTCAGGTTTTGAAGGATGTGAAATAAAGTATGATATGATCATGTAATATCATCCATGATAATATATTGTACTCATGAAACCTATATCAATATTGGTACTTGAAACCTAAGAGGATTGCTTAGTGAAAAAATAGTGCAAGAGTGAGAGGAAGTTTGTGAATGGAATGAATGAAATGAGTAATGTGAGAGGTTTGTAAGAGGTATAATGATATAAATAAGTGTCTCCAAAGTGTAGAATAATCAGATAAAAAGAGAAGAATTCTATTAAGCCTAAGTGCTAAGAGAAAGACTAGATTGGTGATAGGAGATTCAAGACAAAGCAGAAGCATTGAATGAGGTGTTTACCAAGACTAGAGCCAAGAGTGGATGTTTTAGAGACTTATTCCTATTTTCAATAAGTATTCCTATTTTCAATAAAAGCAAGTCAAAAAGGCATTAGAGCCAGGTGAAGGTGAAAGATTAGGTAATTTATAGGTATAGTTATCTGAGTGAGAAATTTGTAGGGATTTATGAATGATTTTATCTCTTTGCATTATACAAGTTTGAACATGATTTGGTATGGTTTTTAAATTTAATAAAATTGTGTTAATGATCAATTGCAAAGATGTAAATAGGTGATGACAAATGAAAAATAGATAGGAGTGTCATTAGTCATTACCACAACACACAATGAAATAAAAACTTTAATTTAAAAAAATATGGGAGATCCAAGATTTATAGCATTGAAAAGAATATTTTTTTAATACTCATTTGTGTATAGCATTAAATATGAGATCTGATAGCTAATAGCTTGGAAGATTAAAAAAAATTATACAATAACACACAATGAAATAAAAGCTGAATATAAATTAGATAGATTGCCATGATAGGAATACAATATAGGAACATGTGTGCAACGTCAATAATACATATATTGTTGTGATAGGCATACAAAAAATTACATTTACCAACATAGTATCTAATGTTTGGTGCATTTCGTATATGTATATACAATGCCAAAAATGCATAAATTTCCATATAGGCACATAAAAAAGTAAATCTCATGTAAGACATTCTATTCATCAAATAGCCTCCCTTTCTTTGCCTTCCTCGAAGAAGAATCTCCTTGGAATGCCCTACTAGTAGATGGAGACCTCTCTAATTGCTTGGATTGCTCCAAGTTCCAACTATGGGTCCTATGCTTATATCTCATTTGTAGTTGAACCTATTCAAATACAAGTATTATTACAAAATTAACATAAAATGCATCCAACCAATTGTTAATAAATTAAATTTAAACTACAATAAAAAATAATTTGAACATGCACTTATTACAAGCTTGTAGTCCTAATCAATCTATTTTTGATGATGCTCAAATAACTCAATGGAAAGTTTATCTATTCAAATAGGCATCTTAAATATGAGAGAAACATGAGAATTTTCTATACTAATCATCTTATTGGGACTATCAGATGTCATAAGACAAACCTATATACAAAATACATTTACATAAGTTATGTTTGCCCCAAGTATGTAGTAAAATTATTAAAATATTTATATTTTCACAATTCAAAATTACAAGTTAATATATACCTCTATTAGTGCCTATGAAGATGACATTGCAGCAATAATGCCTATGCTTTTCTCAGCTCATAGAGAGGGAGGAGTGTCTACTTGAGCCATCAATTATTCATGTAAATAAGGTCTCACTTACTTTTATATAAAGTATCAAATTTTCTATATGGAAACCATGCATATCATGAAAAAATAATGTAAACCAAGAATCATGGAAGTGTAACAACCATACAACGTGCATATCATGAAAATATAATATAAACCAAGAATCATGGAAGTGTAATTGTAATACGTGTAATGGCCAATAATAACAAGTAGTTTTCATGTTAGAGGTAATGTAAAAATTATAATACATGTAGGAAGTGTGAGTGGAAGAGTAGGAGTTGGAAATAATAGTAGCACTTTAAAAATGCAAAGTTAGGGAGATAAAAGGAATAAGAGACATATCAAGAACTTTGTCCTTACTTTTAAAGCTTCTTTAGATAGAGTAAAATACCATTATATATTTACTGGGGAAAGGTTAAGCTACACATATATGGTCATCATCCTTATATTATATGTGTGATATCAATCATCTATATCTCTATGTATAATACATGGATTGATATCACATTAATTTGTAATAGATGGATGACTTGATTTTTTGGGAAAGCACCCAACCAATAGAAATGAGTGAGCCATGGTGAATCCACCTCTTGACAAAGGTGTGTGTAAATAACATTCTACCAATAGATCAAGTAACAGAGGTCCTTGTCTAATATATCATGTTTTATCCATCTAAATATATTTTCTTATTTTGGCTTAAGAGAACACAATTGGAAAATAGTTTGGATGTTGAATTGGAAGAAACTGTAAGGTGTAATTGTTGAGGCTAGCACATATTTTAGAACCAACACAAATGGTGGCTCTCCTTAAAAATTTTAGTGGACCTACAACTTGTTGATACCTAATGTAATGTTTTATAGCATAAGGAATATAGAGTAGAGAGGTTGTCTACCCTTTATACCTTTGTCATAGCCAAAGCAAGAGTTGTAATGAGGCATTACAATTGAAATCTAGACCTTTAATGTGGCCAAAGAAAAAGGTGTGATGAGATATTAAAATTAAATTACCATGTGTATTACAAGTTTGTGGATCAAACATGAGAAGGTAAGGTTGAAAGAAAAATTTTCAATCCTCCTTTCCCTAAATTTGCACTTTCATACAAACCACACCTCTTAAATTGGTCATCAAATATTACAAACATGTATAAGATCTTGTAATAAAATGAAGCAAGATTTAAGTCCTATTATCACTATGTCTTAAGTGAAGTCACTTAATAAAATATAAGTTTATTTAAATAATTACTTCATTAACTTTATTTAAATAATTCAATTTAATGTTGGAGCCTAAGTCATGGTCATTTATGTCTAAGAAGACTCTTAGAGCTGTATTGTTAAGTTAATGATCCACTAAGTATGATTGTTGATGTTTTAATAATTAGTGAGCAATTTTAAGTCCTGATTTGGTCTACATTGATATTATTTTTAAGTAATTATAATTAATTTATCCAACTATTTTAATTGTGGTTATGAGTATGCCTTTAGTCCTAAAAAATTAAATTTCAAATAATTGAATTTACAACCTATTTATGAGTTGGTTGTAGGTAGGTTAATAGTCAAAATTGTTCAATTAGGTTGAAAGTTAGTTGATTTATGTGGATTGGATGTAATATAATTAGTGGTTATATCAACCAACAAACTAAAATCATGTTTTATAAATTGATATGCAAGTAATGGAGAAAGGGGTCAAATTTATGAGTCATATTTACATTTGCCCACATATGTCTTAATCATGTTAAATCTAATTCCTTGTATTTTTACCCTTCATGCAAATTTCTTCTTTTTTACCTTAAACTCCCTTGCTATTATCACTCATTTTCAAAGGTAACTCAGAATGAGAATATGACTATATTGAGCTTAGCAACTTCATTTTTAAGATAGTGTTACCTAGAAGGAATCCTAGATATGTGTTCTTAATTTTATAAGTTTCCTCGTGGCATGTGAACTATGCTTATCTAATATTGATTGAAGTTATTCATGGTATCTTTGTGGTATTTTCCAAAATTAGTTATATAAATACTATTGAGCCCATTCTCATAGCTTGAAACTATTGTGGTTCCTCTCTAATTGTTTGTGATACCTCATAACAACTTCCAAAAGTTTAAGGTACCCCCAATATGATCAAACAATCTCCAAAATTTGTAGATAGGTGTATTTATATATGAGGAAGATGATTTTGAAGTTTTAAAGTCAATTTGAGTATGTATGGTATGGTTTCATAGTCAGTAGCCTTTAATTAGGCCTAGGAGACCTAATTAGTCTTGAGGGGTGTTGAGTTAGGTGTTCTCCAAAGATAGTTAAATTATTAAATTCCCTACATGAGCTATGTGATGTAAAGGGGTATCTAAATGTGGGTTTGGTTTGGTTTAGAGATTTTTAGTTTACTTATAACAATGAGGTTTGCTTCAAAAAAGGGCTAGTAGAAGGAAGGTGTCAAAGAGGAAAGAAGACTTAAGTGAAGAGTTAAAACTTGGGGGTTGTGTGGAATGGTTGGATGCATGAAATGAGATGTAATTGAGTAGGTAGATTCTCTTATGAGTATTATGGAAGGACAAAATCAAAGTATCATGTAGACGTATGAAAACGCAGAAGAAGATTGTAAAGAACAAAGCAAGGATAAAGAGAGAGAACATGAAAATAGAGTTTGAACTGAGGAGAATGATGTTAAAAGGAAATATTGTAGAGGTAGTTGATTAGTAAAATGAATTCAAGCAGAGAAGGAGGATTAAGTGAATAAAAGGAGGCTTAAGATCCATTGAGTAGGTAAGAGTGAAGAAGAAAGACCTAGTAACTGCAAAGTGATCAAAGATGTTGAAGACAGAAGACAAAGGAAAAGAAAAGATCAGATCTGGGTAAGCTTGTGAATCTTGTTAGAACCTATGCAAAGGTAAGTGTGTGTTTCCATCCATATCAGGGAAGCTTGTTAGAACCTATGCATCAAGATATTTAATAGATAAATTTAACTTAAACTTAAAAAACAAATATACATAGATTAAATGTACATAAAGCATAAAACTAACTCAGAATTTTACTTCTGTATAAGTAAAAGGTGTCATCCTAATATAAAAAAATGTAGTAGTGGATGAGCTGCTAGATCTGAATATGTAAATAATGGTCATGAAAAATCAAATTATATAAATTTTGACTATGATGATGAAGGCACCATCACCTCCTATGACATAAAAAATGACATATATATTATTCAATTTCTATGTAAATTAATTATTAGCTAAATTAAATTTACAAATATAACTTAAATTTAATATGAAATTTATATAAAATATACCTACATCTATGTAGTGGTTGATATATGAACACCAAATGTGCATGCCAAAAACTCATCACTCATAATAATATTATCCAAGCCCTCTAAACCACTAGTTCCATCATCATCATAGGTTCTAGTGCACATATCTTCACATAGCTACAAGGGTGGGGTTAGATATGTACAATATGTGGAATATCTCTAGCATCAGTATGTGAGATCCTACTCATATGTTGAATGAGTATATTCGTGTGTGAACTAAGAGAATATAGAATGTCAATCTCCTTATCCTATTAAACTATAAAGGGGATTTCAGGCTCAAATAGATTTTGGATATGGATATATGAAGGCTAACTAGGCACAGGACATGCACTTGGTCTATCCTACATAGAGCCTTTCCCTTGGCCTTGAAACTCACTAAAATTAAAATAGTTTGGAATCTCATTAAGGACAAACTCATAATAGAGTATTCTCAAAAAATACAATGAGACCCTATGGTTATTACATGGTGGATAATCAAACAACATCCACCATTGATCCTAAAAATTGGTTGTGATTAAGTTATGTTGGTTGTAATGGATTGGAAAATATTTAGTGGTTACAAGAAATGGGGCATTGGTGGTTGGGTCAATAAATAAGGAGAAAATGGAGGCTTTTCATATTTCTTTATTCTTGACCTCAAGTGCTGATAATTTGTTAGCATAACATGCCTTATAAATATCCCTATATGAAGTCCATCTATCAATTTGACTCGTTATAGAGTTAATTTTACCTGATAAAATCTCTAGGGAATTGGACAGCTAGGTGCTGTGGGGGTTGGTGGAAGTGGGATCCCTCATTCTCCCAATTAATTCTTCAATATAAATGTTATTTCCCAAAATGTTGTCAAGTAGAATGTCCTGACTGCTTTGGGGATTTTGTGGAACTGTAGGAGGGTTAGGGAGGAACAAGAGGGTTTTGTGGAGGGTTAGGAAGAGGAGGAACAAGATGGTTCTATGGAGGGTTAAGAGGGTTATCAGGATGGGTTATTAAAAAACAAAATACAACTAAAAATTAGGGCTAAATAATGAAAAATTAGGGTTAACAAGTGTAGATATTTATCACTTACCTCTTCTACATGGCAACATCATCAATTAATAGCTTCTTAGGATGAATTTAGTGGCTTTCTATCAATATTTTATCTCTCTCACATAAAATGTGATCGTAAATGTGGAGGAGAGCAAAGGAAACTCAAATGCAAAATGATGAATTTGTATTCAGGTTTTATTTTTTATTTTTTGTAACACAAGTAACATGATCACATTATTAATGTGATCACATTACTGGAAAAAAAATAATGCAATCACATTAATAATGTGATCGCATTATTATTTAAAATAATATGATCATGTTATATAATAATGCCATCACATTATGTCTCGATAATTACCAAGCCATAATTTAAATAATGCGATTGAATTAATTAACTAACTTGATCACATTAATTAAATAATATAATTGCATTATTTATTAACATGATCATGTTACCTAATATGTCCACAGAATTATCCCCCAACTCCATGCACTTGCCCAGTCATTATAAGTAAAAACATGGTTTTAGGACTCATGCATGCAAAAATAGACTTCAAAGATATAGACTTCAGAGAGGTGCACCCAAAAAGCTTTAGATAGTCATGCATAGAGGAAACTACCACCACTTTTCTAATAATGGTGTTATTTTCCAATTATGACGCTACTGTCCCAGAGGGGTTCTAACACTGTAATCTAGTTTATGATGCTTAGACCAAATTCCACCTTAGTTTATAGTACCAAGACATTCATCTCAGTTGTTTTCTAGCTATGTTATTACTTGCACTATTTATTACTATTTTTAGAAAAATCAAAGCTAGTCAATTCTATAACAAATCAGTGGTTGTATTTATTGCACATTATTTCCCTGATTTAGTCTACTCAATGATTTAACAAACATAGGATTTATATTCATTAAATCCTACAAGGTTAAAACATACATACATGTAAACCCTAAATTAGAGTGAATTAAATGGTGATGCTAAATTGATGTTAATAATGTCATCATTAGCTCAAAATTTACATTGACTTTGTGTTGTCATTGAAACAAGAAAATAAAAAAGTGAAATATATGGTGACACTAGTTTGATGTAAATGGTGACGCTAATCATACCATATATAGTAGTGTAAATTTTTTTACTTGGAATGCATGCAAGATTTAACATAGGATTTGAGGATTAGATTTATATAAGGGTGTTATTACTTGGCACTAATTTGGAGATGTAGAGAACTTATACAAGTGTACCCCACATTTTCTAACCATACCAAGTGCATCATATCCATTTTTTGGGATTTTAGTAGGCTATAATTTTAATAACTTGTTGATGCATGTATTGTTTTGATATGATTCACAAAATACCCAAACTATATTTTGAGATGCTAAAAAATCACACTGAGGCTACTGCTAATCCATCTATGAATTTACTAGGTGTATTAGGTTTATTCTCCTTTTATCGATTTTGATAGTTCATTGATTATTTCGACACTTATCCATATGCTTATGTTCTTCACATATTTTTAGAGGCATGTTTCTATATATACCAAGACATAAGAACATGGATTTAAATTCCAACATATTTGCATCCCTCCATAGTAGAAATCAAGTAATCTCTCTCTCCTTTTAACTTTTAGTGCAACTATTATTCTTATGTTTGATTCAAGATATCTTATAGGTTTTATGGTTATAGAAACACATTCTATGTAGGTTTATTATAATTTTACTTCCACATGTATGCACAAGTGAACACACAGACACACACATTAAGTGAGACATTATGTATCCATATAATTTTGTTTCATTGTTCGTTTTTAGTTGTATAATTACATTTTTAGGGTACTTGTGTGTTTTTTTATTATTGATTCATATTAGGTTCACATTGGTGTGTTTCCCTCCATGTTAAGGAAATAAATGATAATGAATGATCGAGCAAGAAGACTTATATTTTCCAAAGATCTATTGTGAAATTGTAAGAGCACAATTCAAGCATTTAGAGTAGAATTCAAGTAATATTTTAGATATTTATTTCCTTTATGACATATTCATTCTAGCATGAAAAGTCATATAGGACTAGGCCTTTCATTCATATATTTATTGTTTATTTGCATTAAGTATTGTGATGAGTTGTTAGGGTTATGGATAAAGAAATTCATTTCCTAGATATTTGCATGGAATTCTAGAATAGCGAATAAGGTTTTTTGGAGCCCTGTATTCAAAAATTTGCATACTTTCACTTAGACAAAATCGTACCTAATCTTCCAAAAATGTTCTCTCTCTTTTAGAATATTTCACTAGAAAATATTATATTTGATCATCCTAAGTTTTCTAAATTTTGTTTGCCTCTTTGTTTGGACTAGTTTTCCATTGTGTATTTATAATAACTATCTCCAAATTTACAACAAACTAAATATTATAACCCCATTTGACCATTTATTACTGATTTTAAAATAATCATTATTGTGAATGGTTTTTAGTTCAAGTGGTGATTTTTCTTGGCTCACAAAGAGCACACCAGGGATCAATTCTTATTACTAGCAAAACCTGCCTTGCAAAAAGTGATGAGGCTAGGATTGTGCCTCAGGTGACTTGGGTAGAATGGATACCCCTCAGTCCTTAGATATTTTATTAATATCACCACGTAAAATAGTGATTCATGAAAAAAATATTCATTATTGAAAATTAAGTATGATTTTATATTTTATTTGATTAAATCTGAGTCGGCAAAATTTACAAATAGTACAGGTAAATGTATTGCATTTTATTTTAAAATAAATTTCTCATAATGAAAATATGACAAACATTGTCTAACAAATATTATTACTCAAATACATATTAAAAAAAATCATATTCATAATAAGAAAAGTACACAAGATTTAATAGTGAACACAACAAGAAATACCCAAGTAATTATTTATATGTATATATGTATGCATATGTATGTATACCCACACACACAATCACTTAGTACTTTCTTGAGTCCATAACCTAATTTTTAGGGGTACCCAAACCCATCTATATTAAAATCATATTATTAAGAGTGTGATCTATAGAAAAATAATTGTATATATTAAAGATTTTTGAAAAGTGTACAAGGGTTAACTTATCACATGGGTGTCCCATAATACCAATGAGAGATGATGTCTCACTCACACTTCATCGAGGATCACATAAATAATGTAAAGTTTTAATATTTTATTTCATAAAAGTATAATAAATTGATTAATAAATTTTTAAATCTTTAAATGAAAAACTATGAAAACATCACAAATAATAAACCCCCCAAAAATGGCAAAGTCACTTATATTTTTAAACCAGAGAATGTTTTACACAAAACATTATTTTTTGGGGGGTAAAGAATAAATAAGTAATAAATTCCATAATATATTTCAAAATTTAAAATGATATAATGACATTAGTATGATTGTCAACATATCCAAATTTTTTTTAAAACATTTCTTTTAATTTATTTTTAAAGTCTTAAAGGATAGATTAAGGCAAACCCTATTTCCCATCGAATCCTTTGTTCATATTAAAAGTTTTTCAATAACCTTATATTTCTACTATTTCAAATAATATTCTAATGATATTTCAATCACACAATTATTTCCATCATATTAATCGACATCCCTAAAATAACTAATCATTTTTTATGGTTTTTTTCTTAAAATTAGTTTTGTTGTCATTTTAAAGATGCCATGCAAGCTATATCCTTGATTTATTACTCGAGTTAGTTCCTTTATTTAACATATTATATTTAGATTTAATGATATCGTCCCTTTACTTAAAAGACAAAGATGTGCTAACAAAACACTCAAAAATTCCCATCAAATAGTTAAACTAGATTAAGATATCCTATAATAATATCTATTATAAGTGTCAACTAAATTTTATAAATATTTAAATAATTAAACTTGCAAAAATATAAGAATCCCCATACATAGCTTCCATTCTTAGATGAAAATTGGAGATTAGGAAAAATGATGAAGCTTTTAAAGAAATGGAGGGATAGATTTCCAAAGCAACCCTAAAAGATTCAAAAGATGAAGATGGGATAAAAAAAATATGGAATAATGGAGATTGCACCTAAATTAAATTTTATTAAAGGTGTCCAATCACACACAAAATGTTAAGAGAGGTTGAAAATTAAAATCTAAAAAATCTCAAATTAAATTCAAAGATAGAACCCAAGAGACTGTCAATACTTTATATTTATATGAGAAGTGGGGGATGAGGTTTCCCTCTTCATCTCTATGATATGCATCAAATCTCAAACTAAAGTCAAAGCTAGAACCCAAGAGATCGTTAATACTTTAAATTTATATGAGAAGTGAGGGATGAGGTTTCCCTCTTCATTGCTATGACATGCATCTCCTATAATATTAGGAGCCTTAATGCTTGCAACAAACAACATATTCTAAGGTGTTTCATTTTGGCACAATAAGAAAACACAATATTGATTCAAGAAACAAAATCCAAGGTAGTTGAGGCTAGAAACATAAGTAAAAAATAATGGTATGGATAGAATGGAGCTTTCATGGATTTAGATGGGGATTCTGGAATGGGAATCATATGGAATTATTACAAACTTTTGGTGGAGATATTTATCTAAAATATAAATTAGTGTTGGTAATAAAACCTTGGTGGGAAACACTGAAGACAATAGAGATAATGATGAACAAATAAAACTAAAAATGCACATGTCTCTGAAGTAGGATAATAAGACAATAGAAACACTAAACAAAAATCTTAAAAAACACTAAAACAAGACACCAAAAACACTAAACAACAAGCTTAAAAATACAAAAACAAGGGAGTCAAAATATGGTTTAAAACACACAAAAACATATTAATTTTGATTCAAAAAATTGTTACAACTATTGGTTACACATTTTTTAGTAACTTCCTGTGATTATTATTACTTTTCACATTTACAAAACTGATTTACTAAACTTACTACACTATTGTTATGTCTTAATACATTGTTATTATGATTCTACTCACTGTATATATGTTTCTCTTGCTTAGACTGATGTCTCTACTTCTCGTTTTACCTCTTGTATATCTTCACTTATTTTATACCTACTAAACTCACTATGTTCTCCTTACATTCATTCTTTGTTATTTCTATTTGTCTTCTTTCTATATTTTGTACAAAACTGTTGCATGTATATTCTGCACCTTATATTATATTATTCTCTTGTATTATACTATATTTAACTAGTTCTCCACCTACCTCCTCACATTTTTGCTCAACCAAATGGTTCCCAAAAGTCATTAAAAATTACTCATTAATTTCCTAGTTTCTAGTGATTTTTGGAGTTGTCACTTGGTAGATGGAAAAAAGTAAGAATAAAATATTTTAACACTCTTCCTTATTCTTAACCTTTTTTTATATTATTTTAAACATTTTTCAACCCATAAATAATCTTAAAAACTACCTATGAAATTATTTATATATTTTTTGATCTTTTTTGATCATCTTAGAAGTTAGACTATATATCTCTAGAGCCAAACTAGTGATCTCTAGAGCCAGTTGTCCATCTCTGGAGCTAAACTGGTGATCTACATATCAAGGTTGTGGATCTTTGAAGCCAACCTATAGATCTTTAGAGTTAGCCTATATAGAGCCAATATATGAACTTATAGAGTCAGTGCTATTGCATCTATGACCCCTGATCTCTCTCTTAAATGCATACAATTATTTTTTGATAAAGGGTTAGTAAATATGTCAGCAAGCTACCACTTAGAATTGTAAAATTTAAGCTATCTCACATTTTTCAACTAGTTATCTAATAAAATGATACTTGATTATAATATGTTATCTTCTACCTTGAAAAATTAGATTCTTTGACAATGTAATGGATGATATATTGTCATAAAAGATAGTTGAAACTCCTTGTTTCTCCCCATGAAAATTTGATAAGATTATTTTGATCCATATTCCCTAATATATTATTATTTTTCTTTTATATATTTATCCTCAACCATGGAAAGTAGAAATATGAGTTGTTTCATTGAATTTCAAGAAATGACTCCTAACCCAATATGAAACACATATCCCAATGTGTTATTTCTATCATCAAAACTATCATCCCAATTACTATTAGTGTATCCAACTAACTAAAAATCATTTGTTGCTATATATAAAAATCCATGATTTATCATGGCATTGACATACCTCAAGATCCTCTTACCTACTTGCCAACATGTCTCTTCTAGTGTCTTCATGAATCTAGATATTATGCTGAATGTATATATGAAATCTGGTCTAGTTACAGTTAAATACATTAAACTTACCACTAAACTCTCATACCATGTGGGATCCATGCTACTACTATAATATTCCTTATGTAATTTCAATGTTTTTTTAGCTGGTATAGATACTAGTTTGTTGTCCAACATCCTAAACTTCTCCAAAATATATTTTGTATGCTTGGGTTGAGATAACACTATCTATTTATTTAACTTCTATGCCAAAAAATTACTTCAACAAACCTAAATCAATCATCTTAAACTTGTTATTCATGGTTGATTTGAAATTTTCTATGAACTGATTTGTATTTCTAATGAATATTAGATCATCCACATATAAAAAATATTAAAATACCTTATTTTCTCACATTGATTAGAGATTGGACTCACTACCATTTTTGCTAAAGTCATTGTTCAACAATTAAGAATCTATTCAATTGTATTACACCCTCAACTCTTGTTTGAACTCATACAATGCTTTATTCAACCTATATACCTTGTTCTCTTTCCTTAATATCTCATAACCAGGTGATTTTTCCACATAAACCTATTTTTTTAACACACCATTCAAGATGTTGAATTTAAATACATTTGATGTTCCTTCTATTTATGTTGAGCATCTATTACAATGATTGTTCTCACTATTTCCAACCTTGCTACAGGGGTAAATATATCATTGTAATTATGTCCAAGATATTATTTGTAGCCTTTGACAATTAAATTTTATTTATGTCTCTCAATCTTTCCTTTGAGAGTGGTTTTGGTTTTAGAAATCCACTTAACACCTATGACTTTTTTCCTAGTGGAAGGTCTACTAACTCCCATATCTAATTTTATCTATTACATGTATTTATCCATCCATTACTTCACACTAATTTTTTTCTTTAATTATGTCCTAAAAATAGATAGGATCAATTGCTAAAAAGAGAGAAAAAACCATTGTTTAATCTTCATTTTATTCATACCTTAACTACTTATATATATCTTTCAAACTCAATGCCCTCCCTAAGTGTTGATTTGAGTTTGAAGATGATGATGTTGTCTCATGAATTATTCTTTGATCTCGTTATAGGTTGTTTCCACTAAATGAATCAACTATTTTTGAAATAGGACTCTAAATCGGTGTATGAGTGGTTATACCACTTGTTGGTTCAGTTTCAAGAAAGGGTTCATTAGCCCTTGTTTACACCTGATGCTCTTCTTGTCTATCATCCCATGCTACATCCTCGATAAACTAAATATTTCATTTTATTATTAACTCCTTGGTAACTATATTGTACATACAATACCCTTTTGATTTATTAATATATCTAATGAAAATATATTTGTCACCTTTTTCATCCCACTTTAATCTTCTTTGATTAGGCACAAGTGTATATGCCACACATCCAAACACTTTAAGGTGTTTGACACTTAATCTATTATGTTCCATGAACCTTAAGAGATCATATCTATAACACTCTTTTTATGATATATATTGAATAAATATATTTCTATTTCTATAGCCTCATCCTAGAACTCATTAGACAATCCTTTAGCCTTTAACATGCTTCTTGCCATCTCATGGATGGTTTGGTTCTTCCTCTCGACTACAATATTTTTTTGTGGTGTATACCTTGAGATAAATTTCTTTTTGATCTCATTGTCCTTTTAAAAATTCATAAATTGATTTGAGATAAATTCTCCCCCTTTGTTAGTTCTCAAAATCTTAATGTAATGGCCACTATACTTCTGAACCATGGCTTTGAACTGCTTGAATGTTTCAAATGCTTTCGATTTATTCTTCAAAAAATACACCTATTTCTTTTTGTTAGAGTCATATATTAATGTCATGAAATACACATTATTAGATAAAGTGGGAGTCTTCATAGGACCACATAAATATGAATGTATTAGCTCCAGAGGAACTTGAACTCTCCATGACTTACCCACAACAAAGACAATCCTATGTTACTTCCCCAATATACAAACTTCACACAATTTGTTTGGTTTTTCTATAAGGGGAAACCCACTCACTATTTACAATCTTGTAAAGAAACTTCATCCCACCAAAAATTAAATGACCATACCTTAGATGCCAAAGGGTAGACTCATCCACTACCATTATTTGGAACACTACTACTAACTCATTTTGCATCTTTAAGTGAAACATTTTATTGATTTTCATCTTGAATACTACATTATGCATATTACTACCAATTTTATCATAAATTATGCATTCTTCATATTCAAATATCAATTTATACCTCTTTTGGACAAGTTGTTTAGTGTTGATTAGGTTGTGCTTCAACCTAGGTACATAATAAGCATCTTGAATTTGTCTTTGATCACCTTGTTTGGTGAGGATAGAAATGCTACCTTTGCCCATCATAGGGACCTTCTCATTGTTACATCTTCACCTCTGATTTTATTAACTCATAAATATTATTAAAAAAATTCTTTATTATCATTCATGTGGTTCCTACAACCACTCTATAGATACCAAATTTATCGACTACTTTGCTCATTTATATTTTATCTTATAAATAAATCTCCCCCTTTCTCGCTCCTATCATGCTCAACCTCTTTTTTTTTAGATAAAATTGATTTTCACCTATTTAAATCATACTCTTTCTTTCTACATTCACTAGCATAGTGTCCATACTTATTTCAATAATAGCATTGAACATTAGATTTATCATACTTCTATATAGAACCACCTCTTGAAGTGTTGTTACTCCTTCCTCTTACTCTTCCACGTGATTCTTGAAGATTATCTTCCATATTCCTTGCTACTATAAGTTATTACTCTACCTCTAGTCTATGCTTATCTTCCCTACCTCTCACATTCACATTTATTTTGAAGGATTATTGATGGAAAGAAGTGGATGACCTATTCAACCTTGTTTATGGGTTTTCAAGGAACCCATCAACTCATCAATTATAATTTATTTAAAAAATTTAGACTCTTCAATTGCAACCACTATATGATCAAATATAATTGGAAGGTTCCTCAAAACCTTCTCAATGATTCTATGATCTTCAAGAGTATCTCCATTTGTCTTGATTTTATTTACTATGCTGATTGTCCTTGTAAAGAAGTCATTGATTGACTCATTTTCTCTCATTTTTAGGGTCTCAAAGTCTATTCTCAACAACTACAACTTTACTAGTTTTACCTTGTCACTAACTTGATAGGAATTCTAAAAAATATCCCAAGCTTACTTGGAATAAGTAGTTTCTATACTTGGAAAGTCTAAATTAATCAATGCCATTTAAATCTAATTTAGAGCCTTAACAAAATAGTTTGCTCAAAATTTTACCATTAGAAGCATAACCAAGACATGCTACATAAATATCAAAGATATTGTTCAGGATCATCCTTATCATCATAAAATATGAATTTTAGTTCCAAACAATTAGTTAGAAAAGGGTGCAAAGATATTTTAGGTGAAAGAGATTATCTATTTCAGAAAAATTGTTTGTGCTTGAGTAAAAGTATTAAATGCTGTCAAGTCTGCAACTTTTG